>VXBT01002584.1:335781-397960 GCA_013400235.1 Oriolus oriolus | reverse complement strand
GCTCTCCCCGCCATGGCCTTCACCTTCGCCGCCTTCTGCTACATGCTGTCGCTGGTCCTCTGCGCCGCCCTCATCTTCTTCGCCATCTGGCATGTGAGTACCCCAGCCCCGCAGCCCCCGCGTTAGAGGCGGCTCCAGCGCCGGTGTGGAGGGTCGTGCCGTGAGGGAGCGGGGCGGCGGGACGGGCTGCGGCGGGAGCGAGCAGCCTCTCGCCCGGGCAGCCGGGGCGCAGCGTCCCGCGGCGGGGTCGGGGCAGACGGACCTCGCCGTGAGACCTGCACGGGGGGGACGGGGTTTATTACATTGCTGTAAGCGCGAGGAGCGGTGGCCGCGGGTCCGTGACAGCTCGGTGCCCGCTGCCGGGGAGCGCTCGCAGGCGGAGCGCTGCCCCAGCCCCGCGCTGGCGGCGGAGTTGGGCGCTGCTCGCGGCTTAGCGCCCGCCGTGCCCGGGCGGGAGCTCTCCAGGTAACAACATCTGCCTGTCTTGCCTGCGAGCGCAGCGCTGTGACGGGGAAACCGCCTCGTATCTGATGAAGCAGATACGGCGTTTATCCTTCCGTAATTACTGCATTAATAACTTCTCGAAAAGTCGGGGTTGAATGTGAAACTCTCTCATCCTTCTGATGCGTGACCCTCATGTTGTGGTCCACCTTCATTAATTTCACTCCACAGTGTTGGCGCTCGTTCCTTGCTGTTCGCTGGGTGTCTAGGGTAGGCGTAAGCGTGTAACTTAGAAGATGTGAAATCATTCTGATGCATAACTTGCAATTCTTTTGAACTGTTACGTATTTTAGAATTAATTACACTTTATGTGTTCTACACAGTAACTCCGAGCTGCAAGCATTCAGGGTGGAGCAGGATAAGTTGGAAAATAGAGCAAGTCTCATGGATGCTTCTACAGCTACCTGATGGAGTATGATTAAAAGAAAAACCCTTCTTTGACTAACAAGCAAGGGAGATGCAGAATTTATTTTTATTGAAATGAAAGTAAAGCTGCCAGCTTAGTTGTATTAGCACCATGGAATAAATCCTTCTGTCGTGAGAATGCTTTGAAATTTAATTATTTTGTTCTCTTCGTGGGGCAGTTACAATTTTTTTCTTATTAAGGAAACCACAAAGGTGTGATGATAATGCCAAGTGCTGTCGTGATGTCGAGTACTGCAAGGCTGGCAAAGATCTCTAGCAGTCAGCTACTGCACTACTCTGAAAAAAGGAGTAGTAAAATTTAGATTATTACTCATGTTTTCTCTCCTCCTCTTCTGCAAACCTTTAGGTCTCCAAAAGTGAGAATTCCACAGCTTCCTCTAGGGACTTAGAATTAGAAGTGTGTTCTCCTTTGAATCTCTAGCTACAAATTAAACTGTAGCAATTTTAATGGTTGTTTTATATATTTGATGTCTGTCACTGTGTCCCCTTTTTTTTTTTGGGTCTGGAGTTGTTGTCATGTGAATTCATAAAGTACTCATAGCAAATCTGGCAAATTATTCTCCCATAAATGAGTGTAATAACTGCAAATTTACTCTTAGTGAAACATTTTTTTAACTTTCAGTCTATAAACTCATGAAGAGCAATGCCTCAGTATGACAGCTCTGTGAGGCAACTAGGAAAGAAAACCTTTTCTCAATACACATATGTTTATGCTGCGTTTCTTACCTCTGTTGGAAAATTGTTGAGGGATTGAAATTGAAAATGGCTGGAAATGGTCTTCTATTGTAAGAGAGGAAGAATTGGTACTATCTTTTCTAATAAATAGATTAAAATTCTATTAAAATTCATGGTTTGTGAAGGAAGGTCGTAGAACAACAGATTTAACACCCTGCCGAATACACTTTTACGTGTACATGTTATCCACATATACAGAAAGCAAGGATTTTTATTACCCTTTCTGTAAGAACTGGTTCAGTCTGATTTCTTTTGTAAGTTATGTATTGAGTCTTAGGAGTTTCTTTTACCTTAAACATGTCAGTTGTGAAAATCTTCCCAAGAAACAAAACTCCTACTCCTTCCCTGTGACCTGATTTCTTCCCACTGTAATATACTGGTAAAGGACAGTAAATACATTGTACATAGGTTCTAATAATGGCAGAGGAATGTTTCAGTAATTATATTTTCCTGGGTTTTTTTAATAAAGACATTCTGTTGCTACGAATAAGTTGATGAATAATCTGAGTGTCCCATCACTTTGAAAGATTTCTGTGAATGAGAATTTATATTTTGTAAACTATTTTAAAGGAGAAGAAAAAACGGTAGCATTTGGACTTGATATTGTTCTAACCTGAAGCTGAATGAGGTTTGGGCAGATATCTGGAATGATTTAACAACGGATCAAATAAAATTTCATTTTCTTCCTGCTGTCAAGTCAGATGAATTAAAATTTTCATTCATATTGATCTAATAGGTTCAATAAAAACTGTACAACCAAAACAAGCGAGTGATATGAGGGTTTTTATTTTTGGACACTGTGCTTTTCTGATGCCTTTCCTCTAGGAAGTTAAAGACTGTCTGTACACTCCTGTGCTCCTTACTCTTTGGAAGCAGATAGAATGAAGCTGGTCAGAGCATTTTAAAGTAATTGTAAACAAAATGCACAAAGTCCTCCAGATATCTGGAATATATTATAATTTTTTCCTGCCTCTGAGTGATCTTCATGTATAGGTGGCCAGAGGTGTCTGTCATAAAAAAACCTGCCAACAAAGCCAAATTAGATACTGTCAGAAACACTTGTTTAAACTCTGCACAAGAATTATCTTAATGTATTATTGCTGTAATTTATCTCATATATATTAAAAGGAAGAAAAGGACTTGAAAATCTCCATGTGCTACATTAAACCAATATGACACTCTGTGGTACAGGAATTTTTAAAGCATTTAGGTTGTTCAGTGACCACATTACCTCTAGCTGTAATGTCACAGTATTAGAAACACCATGTAGAACTGTGTGATACAACTAATAGCAGAATTTGGTCTACTAGTTGCATAATTTGATATCCTTATCTGATCTTGCTGTAAACTCAAGAACAGAATATATGTTCTTCCTACTATCACAGACACTTTGTTTTGCTGTCCTCAGCTCTTGTTCTTCTTCATACACAGCTTTTTAGTAATCGGTTTTATTCCTGTCCTAAATGATCTTGAACTAAGATTAACTTCCTGTTAACATTGAACTGAGCTGTGTCAAGTCTGTTTGAACTCCCAACAAGACTTGACACACCACATTCATTTCTAGTGTAGCTCCACTGAGTTGTGTCTCGAGTGAAATTAACCGAAGCTGACCAAGTTGTGCCTCATTTGCCCTCAGTTAAAAAGGGATGTGCTTGTGTTGAGTCCTGCAGCATTGTATTCTCTTAAAGCATATTGGTGCTGAGGAATCAGAGACCTTCCCTTGTGGTGATATTTTAAGATGAAAAGACTTGCTTTGTGATTTGTTATTTAAAGGAAAGCTTTAAGGAAAGAGCTTTCCAAAGTGGTCTGTTTTATAATACTGCAGCAAAACAATTCATAAATACCAAGAACATTACTGTTAAGAAGAAAAGAATTTCTGTGGTGGGCCATCTCTTTTTCAAGTCGTACACGCATTTCTTTGCATGTGACTGCTTCATAACCTAAGGATTGCCAGAAAGTATTGGGGGTATCATGCCAGTGAAAAAATTGGCAGTGCCAGCCTGAGAAGTTGTACCACACTGGATGCTTTTTGGAGTATTTTGATATAGTTGTGAACACAGATGAATCCAGGAACAGCTCTTTGGCACAACAAGAGCTGTGTGTGCTGAAAGTGATGGCAGCTACTTGAGCCAAGCATAAGGAGAATAAAGCAGCAGAACATGGAGCTTTTTTGGTTTATGCCCCCCACACCACCTCATTTTTCTTTTGAAGCGTGAGGATAATATTAATCTTGATAAACTACCTTAATATAACTTTGGCTTCACTTAACAGTTACAAGTTCACAGGTATAATTAAAAACAGTGGTAGGCAGTGACTGAACAGAGCAATATAGGCTGTGATTGACTTGTAGTTTTAAATCACAGCATCCTTTTTTTGCAAACACCAGGGAAAAAAGCCTTTGGAATCTGTGTACAGTGTTGTTTCTGCTAATGGCTTGGTGTGTTATGTTTATCAGACAGCTTGAGTTATCTATGCCTTGTTTTCTCGTTTGCTAAGTTGGAGTAATGGAACTAAACTGCAAGTACTGCCTGTCACTTTATTTAAGAACTATTCCTAAAATGCCTTTGCTTTCTGATGGAAGGTGCTATATACATATAAGATGTTGCCACTTCTGTTACTTGTCACTGTACTGTCCTGGTGATGTGGACTGTATTTTATCAGCACTTAAGTTTCAACAGCTCAGGTAAAAAATTTAAAAGCTCTCAAAGAGTTATGCATGTGGAATTTGGTGAGTATTCGGTTTCTGACTTACTTAGGCTTCCTCATAAAATTCCTAGCCTGATTTTTGATAAATTGTACAGCCTTAATTTTGAAGATACATAAAAAGCACACAAGATTGGGTTGAGAGCAAACTCAGTTGAATAAAACACTTTGGTCACAAATATTGTGCTGATCTGTCAATGTTCTCTGTGTATCTGTATCTTACTGTTTCTCTGACTTCAGTTTAGAGGGTAGCTCTGCCTTACCTGAAACCTGTAAAGAGATCTATGATCTAACTTCAACCTGTGCTTCTCTCCAGTGAAGGCTGCCAGTCATCTCCATTTAACCTCCTTGCAATGCTTCAGAGCCTGTCTTGAAAAGAAAGTAACTTCCTTACAGACTTGTGGTCAAGCCTGAACTTCTTTCAGATATTGAAGTTCAGTACTGTTCTTTAATGAGTCATTAATGCATTTCTCTGAGAGTGTTGGATAATCATGTGCTTAAAAATAAAATCAGATTAAGGCTTGATGAAGCGGGGCACAAATGCTGTTGCTGTATGTTATACATATTTCTTGAAGATGTCTTTTCTTCCCTAAGCAGCTAAGCACATTGTCCCTGAAGGTTTTACAGTCAGGACAGTTTAAGGAATGACTCTGATATTTCCACTCTTTTTAAAGACAGAGCACAGCCAGATTGCCCTGGCTATAACATAACTTGACAGTTCCCTTACAACTTTTCTTTCAGAAGTTTGTCATATTAATGCTGACAGACAGATATTAGGCCAGGCAGCACAGGCTGTGGAGCAAACTGTATCTTATATATTGGGAAAGAGGTATATCTTGGTTTAGTAACCTTGTCATGCTTAAATAATAATTAAAAAGATCATAGAAGTCTATGGACTCCAACACAGACTTAAATACTGTGGAAAGATTAAGCAGGATCTCTGCGTATGCTTGAACTGTCATGACGAGATTTATTTGGAGAAAGATTTTAAATTGTGTGTGTTTGCCACTGGCTGTAATTCCAGATGCCTCACAAGTCACAGTGACTCCATTATCTGTGTAAAATAAATTATTCTGTGGAGTCTCGTGCCTCCCACAATATGTGCAGAGAGCTATTTAAGTGTTATTTGGTTGTCACATATCTGAGGGGTTTTTGGTCTTAGGATTAGTTGTAAAATCTACTTACTAAAGGGATTTATATCCAAATTGGTAAACAATGTATTTCTAGTGCTTTTAAATAACTGCTATGCTTGTTAATAAGCAAGGCAATATAGCTGTCATATTTTATTAGACCATGAGTAAAACTCTTAGATTGAGTCGGAGGCATGAGTCTATAGCTCATTACGTGTATTTGTTTACTCAGCCACCACATACTACATTAAATCACATTTAAAACATTAAATTCAGCGCTCAGACCTCTGGCTTAGTGGATTACCCTCACCTCAACATAAATATCCTTCTAGCAGAGTGTTTTTCAGAAGGAGGAATAAGCTCAGCAGAGAATGTTTTCCATACAGAAAACAGACATCGCTTCGACCCATTCCTCTTCGTCAGTGCCTGTGACATGCCCCTCATTTATAACCAGTGTGGCTGCTGACAGCTGGAGGTGACTCTTCCAGGAAATGGAATGAGGTCTCACTTAAGTTGTAAACTGGGGATACTGGGAGGCTTATTCTTCTGGTGATGGTAGTTTGGAAAACACTTCCAGTTTCTGTGGAAACGAAGTATCTCTCCCGCATGAAACAGGTAAGAATTATTATTATTTCCACTCTGAAAAGAGTCACTTAAAGTCACAAGGCAGAGTCAGCTGATGGGGTAAAGGCAGAAGAATGTCAAATACTGTTTGATTTACTAGGTCACCTTCCAGTGTTTCACAGTTGGAAGTTCCCAGTTAAAAATTCAATTTGTGACTGTGATGGTGTGCAGAGAGCAAGAAGCAGTTTTATTAAAAGAATGGTTCCTGTGTTCCTTGATAGTAATTACAACTTCAGAAATGTCCTGTTCCTTTTAAAAGAAATAATAAAAGGTTCATAGAATAATTTTGATTGGAAGGAATCTAGGAAATCATCTAGTCAAATCTCTTCTTCAAGACAGGCCTAATTTCAAAGTTAGGCCAGGCTGCTCAAGGTCTTGTCCAGATCACGTATGAACTCTCCATAGGTGGACAGATGAAACACGGCCTGGATGGATGAGCAGTGGATATTGTGTGCCTCAACTTCAGCAAGGCTTTCAACGTTGTCTCTCACAACATCCTCATAGGCAAACTCAGGAAGTGTGGACTGGATGAGTGGACAGTGAGATGGATTTGGAGCTGGCTGAATAGCACGTCTCAGAGGGTCGTATTCCATGGCACAGGGGAGGCCTGTCACTAGCGGTGTCCCCCAAGGGTTGATACTGGGCCCAGTGCTGTTTAACTTACCCATCCATGACTTGGAGGAAGGGGCAGATGCATCCTCAGCAAGCTGACTGATAACACCAAGCTGGGAGGAGCAGTCAATACCCCAGAGGGCTGTGCAGCCCTTCAGCAGGACCACAACAGGTTGGAGAGATGGACAGAGAAGAACTGCCTGAAGTTCAGCAAGGGCAAATTCAGGGTCCTGCACCTGTGGAGGAATAACCCCAGGCACCAGGACAGGCTGGGGGCCAACCTGCTGGAAGACAGCTCTGTGGAGAAGGACCTGGGGGTCCTGGTAGATAACAAGCTGTCCCTGAGCCAGCAGTGTGTCCTTGTGGCCAAGAAGACCAATGGTATCCTGGGGTGTGTTAGGAAAAGTGTTTGCCACAGGTCAAGGTGCATGATCCTGCCCCTCTACTCAGCCCTGCTGAGGCACATCTGGAGTGCTGTGTCCAGTTCTGGGCTCCTCAATACAGGAGAGACACGGAGCTGCTGGAGCAGGTCCAGTGGAGGGCTGTGAAGATGATCAAGGGACGGGAGCATCTCTCTGATGAGGAAAGGCTGAGCGAGCTGGGCCTGTTCAACCCTGAAGAGACCATGGAGAGGGAACCTCGTCAATGTCAGTGTCTGAAGGGAGGGTGTGAAGAGGATGGACCAGGCTCTTCTACTGTGGTGCCAAGCAGTAGGACAAGAGGAAATGGGTAGAAGTTGATGCACAGGAAGTTCCACCTGAAGGTGAAGGAGAACTTCTTTACTTACGGGTAACTGGGACAGGTTACCCAGAGAGGTTGTGGAGTCTCCCTCACTGAAGATATTCCAGAACTATCTGGACACAACCCTGTGCCATGTGCTCTGGCATGACTCTGCTTGAGCAGGAGGTTGAATCAGACAACCCACTGTGGTCCCTTCCAACCTGACCCACTCTGTGATTCTGCAAATCTGAGAACTTGTTCCAGTACTTTACTCACTTCAGTGTGAACAGTTTTCTTACACATGGCTGGAATTTCTGTGGTGAAACTTCTGACTTTTATGTCTTGTCCTCTTGGCTCATTCCCCTGAGAAAAGCTTTGTGCTGACTTCTGTGGAACTCACCCCAGGAAACTGAATGCAAGATCATGGAGCAAATCCTCCTAGAAGCCATGCTAAAGTATGTGGAAAAGAAAGAAGTGATTGGTGACAGCCAGCATGGCCTCACTAAAACCAAATCATGCCTGAGAAATTTGGTGGCCTTCTACAAAAGTGTTACAGTGTTGGTGAATGAGGGAAGAGCAACAGGTGTCATCTACCTGGAATTGTGCAGAGCATTTGACACTGTCCTGAATGACATCCTTGCCTCTAAACTGGAGAGACATGGATTAGATAGATGGACAACTCAGTGGATAAGGAATTGGCTGGATGGTTGCACTCTCAGGGCTGTGGTCCACAGCTTGATTGTTGAGACCAGTGGCAAGTGGTGTTCCTCGGGGGTCAGAATTGGAACCGGCGCCGTTTAACCTCTCTGGTGATGTGGAGAGTGGGACCAAGGTCACCCTCGGTGGGTTTAATGACACCAGGCTGTGGGGTGTGGTCAAGACACGGGAGGGAAGGGATGCCATCCAGAGGGACCTTGACAGCTGGAGAGGTGGGCCTGTGCAAACCCCATGACATTCAACAAGACCAAGGACCAGATCCTGCACCTGAGTTGGGGTAATCTGAAGCACAAATACAGGCAGGGTGGAGAATGGATGGAGAGCAGCCCTCAATCCTTCTGTGGAGAAGGACTCGATGGTGTAGTTTGGTGAGAAGCTCAGCATGACCTGGCAACCTGCACTTGCAGCCCAGAAAGCCAAACATGTCCTGGGCTGCATCAATGGAGGTGTGACCAGCAGGTCAAGGGAGGGGATTCTTCCCCTCCACTCTGCTCTCATGAGACACCACCTGGAGTTCTGTGTCCGGCTATGGAATCCCTAACATAAGAAGAATGTGGCTGTTGGAGTGGGTCCAGGGGAGTTCCACAAAGATGCTTAGAGGGTTGGAGCACTCTGAGAAGGCTGAAAGAATTGGGATTGCTCAGCCTGGAGAAGAGAAGGCTCCAGGGAGACCTTATAGCACCTTCCAGTACTGGAACGGAGCCTACAAGAGAGCTGGAGAGGGACTTTTTACAAGGACATATAGTGAAAGAACAAGAGGGAATGGCTTTAAACAGAGGGTAGATTTAAATTCAGAGAGACATCAGTGCACTTTGTGAAGGCAGGACTAAAGTCTTTACATTTTTCTCCACTTCCCATTGAAAAGGTATTGCTATAAAGCAAGGATTTATTTTAGGAATGCCATTGTGGAAAGTTACATTAAAATCACAAGACATTTACAATGGAACTAGGTTTTCTCAGCAAGATTCTGCAGGAGTGCTGAAATTGTGGCTCCGGTTTTGATCATGTGAACACATGAAGCACAACATAAGGGAGATGAAGTAGTGCCATCACTGAGTTCTCCCATTGTACGCTACTTGCGGCTCCCTCACCAATGTAACAGGTCAGTAAAAATCTGAGTTGGTTTTGGATCCTTTTGTATTTCTATGCTTTTGCAGGTCATGTCATATTCTAGATGTCAAAGAGAGGTTGGTTTTTTTTTAAACACATCTGGAAGTCTAAGCACATTGCCAGAGGAACCAAAGCTTAAAGAAATAAGGAGAAATTACAGTAAAATTGTGATAATTAGTAACTTATAGCCCTTGCAATTATCTCATAACAGGTAGTGTGCAAGTGCCAGGCATTGTTGATACAAGCACCATTTTTTTTAATAGAATGACATTTGATTTTTAAAATGCATTTAAATGTCAGCCATCTTCATGCTGTGTGTGAGTCATAGTTTCAAGTGTGTAATTGTTTAGTCAATCTTCTGTTGCGTTATTATTTTATCACACTATGAGTTTGGACTAAATAGTTCACATTGTATCACCATCTAACTAGAAGCTTCTTCACACGTTCACCAAATGGGTATTTATAAGCAAACATAATGAAGGCTCCACTGAAATCAATTTGATTGCATATGCTTCAGAGTTGTTCTTCCTTCAGTATTATATAAACACTATTAGCAGATCCTTTAGAAAATTGATTTGCTGATCATCCAAGTGACAGGCCCGTTTGGAGCTATGCTGAAATGTATCCTTATCCTTAAACATGCTCCTGTAATTAAACTAAGGAGTTTCATGAGAACATGGCTGAACAGATGAGGATGCTTTTTGAGTTGCCCTTCTTTTAATCTCAATTTTTGGTCACTTTTACGCTCTGCTGTGTCCCTTCCCCTTGCCTTTTTCCTGCGACCACAGCTGCAGTGCTGCTGTACTGCTTCCCTTGCCTTAGCCCTGCAAACACAGCCAAGTGGCTGAAGGCCATTTCACGTGTGTGTGTGTGTGTGTGTGTCTTGGCCTTGCAGTTATTTCCTCCAAGTTCTGCCTGGCCTCTTTTTGGACAAGAAAGAGAACTTGGGAAGGTCTTTAATCTGGTAATCCCTGCGTAATGCTGCCTGCATTAGAAGAGCCCCTGTTCCATTGTCCTGCCTCTTGCTGGTCCAGCTGGGCTGCTGCTGTGCCACTGAGAGGCAGGAAGCACAGATCCAGCAGAATTCCTTCCTGCCACAGGCTTCTTTCTGAGACAGCATTAGTAGAACCCCACTGCTGAGTGGGCAGTGGGGAATAAAAATGATGTGAGAAGGGGGAAAATGGGACTGTGGGAGGAAGGACTTCAGGGAGAAAGATGTGAAGGAAAGAGGAAATGAGAGGAAGAAATTCCATGTATGAACAAGGGACTAACAAGAGGGAAGATTGCTGTGTTCTCATTCTCATCTGGGAGGCAATTATTTGAGCAGAAGAGGCTGCCTGCACCCAGAAGGTATGGTTAATTCAGGTGGTGGATGTTTTTGGACGGCCTGTGTAATGAGTCTTCTGTGTGGGTATGGTGTAATGTGTGACATGCTTGAACAGATTTTTTAGTGACAGAACTCAGATTCCTCTATGTGTCTCCTGGATTTTGGTGAATGTGCATAAATCGCTGCCGGTAGGAATGGAGAACACGGGAGAGGGGGGAAAAAGTAGCAGCAGCAATGAGAAACCTGGGAGGAAAACCAAGGAGTGTGTGGGGGAAAGGAAGGTAATGCTTCTCCCAAGCATGTATCAGCATAACAGAAATTAAAAATACTAAAATAATAACTTGTAGCAATATGTAGGAGTCTTTGAAAGCTCAAGAAAAGAACAAGTTGTGATGTGGTGATAAGATTGGATACTTGCTTAGAGACAGCACCAGCCAGCTGGCCAGTCTCTCACCCATGACTTTTATCTACTGATACTGAAAAAAATATTTGCTTTTGATGTCATTTTCTTACCACCTTCTTTGGGGCAAATATTTTTTGTAGTTGTACCTATTTTTGTACATTTTCCCATCTGTTTACTACCCTTTCCCTGAATTTATTCTGCAGAAACAGCCTGTTTATTCCTAGATTTGGATTATCAGCTTTGTGCTGTTAAGTAATAGAAGAAGTGCTTCAGTTCATTTTGAGAATAATTTATGAAGATGGAGCTTTGTGGCTGTAATGTGTCTGTGTTTCTCCTTGCACATCCCCTATATTGTAATTCTCACGAGAGTAAAAAGACAAGTAGGAACATTGCATGGGAGCACGCTGAATTTAAGGTGAGATAAATAAGAAATTACTAGTAATTTTGAGGAAAAACAAGGGCAGAAGAATAAACCCTCTTACATCTGTAGGTAGGCAGTTATATTGCTTCCAGACAGAACAAACCAGCCACTGGTCTACTGTAACCAGACCAGCACCTTTTCTCCTACCTTCTGCACGTGGCCAGCCTCTTGTACTAGGTCCTTCACCAGCTCGTGTCTAGCCTGTCCCCAGTTTGGTGTGGAAAAAGCTGAATAGTGAAAAATTTGGCCTATGCAAGTAGCAGATGTACAAATCTGTAGTGATGCATCTGTGATATAGAGGCAGTGAGAAAGATGTCGGAGTTGTTTAGTTTCTTACTGTGTTTTCTTAGTTGATATGGAATTTAGTATAAAGAGAAGCAAGGGCAAAGCAGTGCAATCTCTGGTGCTGAAAGCAGAGTTCCCCAGCCTCTCCTGGGCATGGATAGAAAATAATACTGCTTTCATCTCCCCCCTCTTGGTGCAGAGATCTGCAAACCAGTTCACCTGCGCTAGCTGTTCCTTGAATCAGAGCCACACATCTGAGTTTGACACCTCAGCTGTAAAGCTTGGATCCAAACTCCCGTCATTTCCTCTTGGCCCATTGAAGAAGTCAAGAGTAGGGGTGAAGTCTTGGCCTAACTTTATACATATGCTTGTTCAATTTATCTGCAGATGTGGTCTTTGTTTGCATCCTTTCCAGGACAGAAGAAAAAGCTGGTGCAAGAATCTGTATGAGCTTTGTCATGATGACCTTTGCTTTGATCAAGGGACTGGAGCATCTCTCTTACGAGGAAAGGCTGAGGGAGCTGGGCCCGTTCAGCCTCTAGAAGAGACGACTGAGAGGGGAGCTCATCAGTGTCTATCAGTATCCAAAGGAGAGTGTCAAGGGGAAGGATCCAGGCTCTTCTCAGTGGTGCCAAGCAATAAGACAAGAAGGAATGGGCACAAGCAATAAGACAAGAAGGAATGGGCAGAAGCTGAGGCACAGGAAGTTCCACCTGTGTATGAGGAAGAATTTCTTCACTGTGCAGTGACCGAGCACTGGAAGAGGTTGCTCAGAGAGGTTGTGGAGGGTCCTTCACTGGGGACATTCCAGAACCATGTGGACACAATCCTGTGCCATGTGTGCTCTGAGATGACCCTGCTTGAGCAGGGAGCTTGGACCAGACAGCCCACTGTGGTCCCTTCCAACCTGACCCATGCTGTGATGCCCTTTCTTATTTTGCTGAATGTGTGGCTGTGACCGGGAATCCTTGTTGTAGCAGATTGTTTGCTTTTCAAGTCCTGACCATCAAATCAGGTTAATACCTACCTAACAAGTGACAGCATTCCCAGTAATGACATGTCACTTTGATGTCACTGGTGCTCTGTGAATCACTGATCTTGGGGTTTTGATGCTGAAGATACCAGAAGCGGTTAGATACTGAAATGTTTAAAAGGTTTTGATCTTGTTATCTAAATCGAAAAACCTGTTTGTTTTATAAAGAATCCACATGAAATACCCATTGCATGTAGGAGGAGGAGACCATATGCAGGAAGAGAATATTGGCGGCGTGCTTGTGTCAAAAGTACAAGGAGTGTGGGAGATTTATACTCTGTTCCCTGTTGCTGCAGAGATTCCACCTGTATTTCCCCCAGCCTACAAAGATGCATAGATTTTGTGTCTTTGGGGTTGGTGAGAAACACTGTTAAATCCTCTGTGAGATGTTACTGGAAAAAGGAGAAGAGCACACACACAAGTGCTTGGGAATGCCAACCATACCTGCTGCCTTTGGTTCAGACCCTGACATCGACTTCACCACTGACCCATGGAGTCTTCAGTCAACTGTGGTAGAAGAATTGTTTCTACCACACTGAATGTAATTAAACTGAAGTATTGCTTCTCTATGTACAAAAAAGCTTTCATTCTGTTCAGAGCAATGTGGTGTATTCACCAGTTTACGTGCTAATTGTAAATGTGGGGTTTTTTTTTCATTGTATTGGTAGCAAGCATTTGTGTCCCACTGAGGGGTGAGTTGTGGGGTGTGTTTGATTCACAGAACACTGCTGGTTTCTGAACTGTTTCCCTGTACTGAATGCAGTAAAGTAAGGTTTATAAAAAAAGAAGAATCGTGACAACAAAATGGTGAAATCATTTGAGGGGGGAAGGAAGGATGGCTGTCTGGACTTACCTTAAAAATTCCTCCTCTGCTTGCGGTCTGTTTGGAAATGCGTTCTAGCTGCAGGGAGCAGAACTATTAACCTATTTAGAAACAGGCTCTGTACAGCTATATCAGCATCATTCCTCCTGCACAGCTTGCTGCTTGTCTTCCTTCTCTTAACAAAATGCACTTTATATGTGCACAGCTGATTTTCGTCTGGCTGGGTTTCAGCTGGTGTAGACTGGAAGACAGTGAGTGGGTATAAAGTTGTGATAAAAGCACAGGTCATCTCTGTCTGTGGTGAATCAGTGGGACATTTGTCTCTCTGCTGCAGGAGGGGGTTGACATCTCAGTTTCAGGATGACTGGGGAAGATATTTCAGTATCTGTGGTGAGCAACTGAAATCTGTGACCAGAATCCTGTTGTTAGCCAGTAAAAACTGTTTCACCTTGCAGTTGGATGAAATTATCTTTAAAAGCCCATTTCATAGCAGTTGCAGAAATCTGTCAATAGATACTTGTCAAATCATCCTTCTGGAAACATTGTGTGCACAACAGAATTTTGCAGCTGCTGAAGGTTTTTTAGTGGTTTTGTCAAAATTAATAACATGAATTCTTTACATTCAGAAATCAGGTTGCTTTTCCAAATTGTGGTCTGCAGCGTTGCAATAATAACTGGTACCGTGGTCATAGTAACTTTCCAATCAAGGCACTCAAAGCTCTGTACAGTGTGGTTGTATTCCTGAAGATAAATTTCGGTATTTTTCACAACGTGGATGGAGTTTTTCATGCTTGTACTAGTAGGTGTGGACTGTTTCAGGCGACTGCCAAGTAGTTGTTAATTCTTAGTGATTTCTCCTGCACCTCTCTGCGGGTTTGGAAATCTAATTTCGTGTAGCTGATGCAGTAAATACTGCTTTTCTATAGGCTTGGGGGTTTTGAGGGTTCGTTTGGGGGGGGAGGGGTTTTTGTTTGTTTTTGTTTTGTTGTTTGTTTTTGTTTGGGTTTTCATTTGTTTATTTTCTTTTGTTTGTTTTGTTTAAATTTCACTTGTATAGTTTTTATCTGTGCAGGGGAATACAGTGGTGTAAGTATAGCAGTGCAGGCTGGCGTGTTTGTGCACACATACTCTCAGCAAAAGAGCCTTCCTCTATGGATTTTCATCAGTATTTAATTAGAGTAGTACAATTATGCCTCCATATTTCCATAGGTAGGTAGGACATCCTTTTGAGTCATGTTTACAGTATTTTTAAATTTGCCAATTGGAGTTTCTGTTGGAAAAGTCTTAGGATCTGGCTTAAATACTTGAGAAATTACAGTAAGACTTCCATGACTTAAGTTAGCTTGAGCTTCCAGTTAGAGCCTAAAAGGTTTAAATCATGTTGTCTTAAATGTAACATCCTTTTACAGACAAAGGAACTTCAGTAAAGAGATGGGGACTGGGTGCTCAGGTGTATGCTTGTGCAGCCCTGGATGGAGCCACATTTTGGATTTCTTTGTGGAGGGTTGTTTGATGGTGGCAGCATGTGAAATTCAAGTTAAGTAGAGCAAGGAAACGCCATACAATTGTTAGTGTGAAATCTGACAAATAGAACAATTTTCTTCCCTTGAGTGACTTAAAACCATTTGCAACCTTAATCCAAAACGGCTCTGCTTAAAGCAGTGTTCTGCTCTAGAGATGAACAACAGCACCATAATCAGACAGAAGTGCATGGTTTCACTTCTCATGTTATTAGTGTACTGACAGTATTCTTTGTTTCCCCTAAATTTTGTATGGTGCAACAATCCAGAGCCTTTGGTTCTTCTGCCACTTATTCTGTAAATAATTTAATTTCTTTGAGCTTCATTTTTTTTCCCTTGTATGGAAATTGTATGGAAATTATATTTTCCTTTGTTAAGACCTTCATTGCCTTGAAGGCAGATTTATAACTGCAAAGCGTTGTTAGTTATTGTTTATTTTTATTAATATGTGGTGAATTAATTACTGTAATATTCAGAAAGTTAAATACTTTGGCGGGGAGAAAAGAGAAGAAAGGAATACTTTTCATCTCACTTTCTTCTCTGCCCTTTACTTGGCTCTATTGTTAAGGTTCTCATCAGCACCAGCATTTCAGATCGACTGGTCTGAAAGCTACTGTGTTACATGGGGAGGAATGATGAAAACCAAGGCTTGAGACTTTTTTCCTTTTTTGAAGAGATGCTTAACAAATGGATATAGGCAGGAAATACAACACAACAAAAAGGATAAAATTCACTGGCATTTGAGGCAGGTCGCCCCTCTGTTCATGCAATCTTGAATTACCTTTCGTGTTCGGTAGCATTAACCAGATCAATTCAACCAGAAGAAGAGGGAAGAAGAACACCTCATAGCTAAATTTCTTGTTCAGATTCTCTTCATATCATGATAAGAACTGAGTAGCAAAAAAAGAGTTCTCTCCATCTGTCACTTTGTTGATGTCCCTGTTCTCTATAGCTCTTTATGGGCTCCCTCACTCCATCATGTCAGGGCAGTGACTTATCTTCCTTTCCAGGTCCTTTTTCATTCTTACCTGACTGATTCTCTCACATTTTTTCAGTTGCTGCTTCTGCCCAACAAAATCCAGCAGAATAGCTTGGCCAAACACATTTTCCCAACACAGTTGATCTGTCTGTGCATCAGCTGCTGGACAGGTGTGAAGCTCAGGAGCACAGCCTGCTCCTAATCCTGCCTACCTTCTGTCCATGTGCTGACTTGCAGTCAGCCTGTGAACTGCGGGTCTGGGCCCTGTGAAAGCTGCCTGGGAGAGTGGAGAGGGAGACAAATTTTCTGAACAAACCATTAAAGACAGTTCCTTCAGTATGGGATGGTGGTGGTGCATTGACAGGGTGGTGGCAAGGAAGCATATGCTAGGTGTTACTGTTCTGTTCTGTGGTTAGTGTGGTTGTCATCAAGTTCTGTTTTATCTTAACTTCCCTGAGATGCCAGTAAGCAATAATATCCAACTTCTTTGCTGTCACTGGATTCACACCCACACCGACTTCACTGCCACCCTAAACCACCACATTCTCAATTAAAATATGTTTCTGTAAGAGCACAGTGATTTAAAAAAAAAAAGTATCTTCCCTAAAAATGAGATATCATAGCTAATTTCTAACATCAAGTGAAATTTTCCTTTTAATGGGTAGAAAAGCATAGAAAGCAAAATTCATGCTCAGTCTTATGTGACTACTTCATTATTCAAAGCTGTTGTGGTCTCTCTGAGAAGCAGAGAGAATGCAGGTAATGAAAACAAATTTTATAAATATAATTGCAATTGAAACATGTATTGTCATCGTGATCTCATTGATGCATTATGTGTATAAATTGGGGCAAACTCCTTGCTGACTTACACTGGGAGTTTTGAGATTTGCAGATGGTGTGAATCACCAGAGACTGCAAGCAGTATTTTTATAGAACTTTAGTTTTATTAGGTGGAAAACATACACAAGTACACTTCTCTCACTAGGAAAAAACATGGCTAGGGCAGTGGCAGAACAAACTTTCTGCAATGATTTGCAATGTGGATTCACAGGGAAAATTTCCCAAGACAGAAGGTAGTGCTGTATCCACTGTCCATTCAATCCCTGGCCTGTTTCTTCAGTAATGATAAAAATTATTGCTAAACATCATGCACTTTTCCTCATAAGGCTATGCAAGTCAGCAACTTGGTGTTTTGGGTTTGGGTTTTTCTTCAAGTTCCTAAATGAATCTTAGATGATCCTTATTCCCTCTCTATGAAGCTGTGTACAACATTAATATTTACAAATCGAAATAAACTTCTCCTTATTGTAAGACCAGTCCCTGGCACATGTTTCCAAATTCTGTTCAGCTTTGTGACTAGGGCCTGGTCATTTTTCCTTGGAATGGTCTGTTTAGTGTGTGGCCTTTGGAAGAGATGGGGTTGCTGATTTCCATGTGTGTGCATGATTTGTAGTCTGGATTGTCACCTTGGATCAAATTAGGTTGGATAACTAAAAGATAATGAATGCTTTATAAAACACATTCATTTACAAAAAGGAAACGATGTCATTTCTTATGAAAGAAATGCTCTGACTGGGATCTATTCCATTGTTTGTCCCAAGATGAGATAAGATGAACTGCTCTGCTCAAGATGCTGGTAGGCGTGGCAGTTCCTGAGGTGAAACAGACCTTGAGCATACCTGGATGCTGTCCCAGAGCACTCAGCAGCTCTGCTCAGTGGGTGTGTGGGAGTCAGGCAGCTGAACTGCATCCAGCTGAAGTGGGAACAGGCAGGAGGTTGTTCCTCTGGCTATGGTCAGAGCACTGCAGCTCCCATGAAAGCACTGTGAAATACTTAATGGAGACAAGTACTTGGTTATTATTTGGGGTTTGGATGGAAAAATGGCGGCTCCAGCCACTCAACACCCCAGGACATTAAACTGCTACAGAAGGCGAGTTAGAATTGAAAGAGGAAGATGTTTCCTAATTAATTATGTAAACCTTGCTGCAGCACAGCCCAGCTGTATTTTCAGTAATATAATATAATTTGTTGCACAGTTACTCAGTGTGTTGTGAGCAACCACCAAGCTTAAGCTACAGCTTTACTCAGTTGTGGCTTTAGATTTAGGACAAACAACACTGTGAAATTTTAAAAAACCCCAAACTCTCCAGCCCAACTACAAGAATGAAACGGGAAAAACCCACACCCCCAAAACGCTTTGGGAGTTTCTTTATATTCCTCTCATTCTAAGCCTGCCTATGCTTTAAATTTTTTCACTGTAACTGAGAAATAGGAAACAGGAGCCTGCTTTTCCATAAATTAAAATAGATATCTTCACATCATCACTAGGCTTCTGTTTCTGGAGATATAACAAAATATAAACTATTAGGGAACTTTTTTTGAAATAAATTGAGGAGGATTTGTTTTTGTCAGCCTCCTTCCAGAGAGACAGTGAAACCTTTATTGAAGAAACTTTCCTCCAGTCATGTGGGCTTGATACCAGACCTCAATCTCTTTCAGGTGTAGCAGGAATGTCTCTTAACATTGTCATAACTTGCAGGCGTCTCAAAAGGTTTGTCTGTGAGACTGTTGCATTTACACTTACTGGTTCTGTGAAAAACCACGTGCTCAATACCTGTCAGATGTGTTTCAATGCACTTATATATAGTGCAAGCATAACATAAATTACGTGCCAGCAAATAGAGTAGAATTTTGGCTACAGAGCTGGGAATGCTGGTGAAATTTCAAAAAAGGGAGGGAAAAAAGAAGAAAAATATAAGTAAATATAAATGTGCAGTATATTTGAGGCTAACCTCTTTTCCATCCTTCCCTCTTTCTGTCAGGGCTGATGCTGATATCCAGCTGCAGAGATACCCAGTTACATGTGTGTCTGGCTCGTGGGATTGTAACCCTCTGAGCAGTTGGTGCAGCTGGAGAATATAAAGACCTGTCCAAGAAGTATTAAATACAGAGGTGTCGTGAGCCTTATTCTTCACAGATGTACTGCAAACCCCTCGCAGCTTCTGTTAGTTGCTCTTTTACCATTGCAGATCTAATTCCTAACTTGGAGAGATGCTGCATCCATAGGGAGAAATGCTTCACTTGTAATCACATTTTATAGCTCCCTTTGTGGCTTATTCTGCCACTTTGACTTGTCATAGTTGAATAAATTGAATTTTGTGGAGCACTCTTGTAAAATGCCACACTTTTGATTTTTAAATGTGCTTCGGTGTGATGAATGCAGCATTAGAGTGGGATGCGGAGCGGTGCTGAAATTTGTGCATTGTAGCTCTGGGTTTTATTCTCGAGCCTCTCACCAGGTTATTATCATTCAAGAACAGGCCATTTTCAGGTTTTCTGCTCCTGCCTTCCATCTCTGTTAAATGAATGTTTTTTGGCTATGCAGCAGGTCTGTGCTGACACCCAGTTGGTTCTTTTTGCAACAGCCAGGCAAGCAGGCACATTGTAACACATCATGGCAGGGCTGTTGCACTCTGCTAATTACCGGATTGCTGCTTTGTACTTCCATCACCTTTTATTAAGAGCAGAGACTTTGGGTTGTGAAGTGTCTAAAAAGGAATCATTGTTTGAACATCTATTTTTGTAGTGCCTGTCAGTGAGCTTTCCTTCCTTGGGTGAAGCAAGACAGAATCAGAATAAAAGGTATTGCTAGAATGCAAACACAAAGTTAAGAATGTGCTTTGAGATCTTTGAATGAGGTATGCTGAGGACCATTACAGCTGTTTTCTTTCCAAGAAAACAATCTTCCAAGAAAACACTAGCCCTTCACTAGAGCTAACACAAGGTCTTTCAAGCCTTCCAAGAAAATGCTATCAAACAGTATTATTTTTATAGATAATTTATCTGCTGTACTTTAAAAGTAGCAGTAATTACCAGGGTAATCTCAATCATTCCATTAATGGAGGAAGCCAAAGGACCTGAGCAAAAGACATCTCTCCATTAGTGAGGCCTGAAGTAAAGTTCTAAAACCTGCCAGAATTTAGGAAGGGCATGTTTGCTCTAGAGTGCTTTACCTTTTAAAGGAGTGTGCTTGTTGATGAACAGCAGCTTAATGGTAAAGCCGATACTAATTCAGAATTAATATCTGAGGTAGGTTTAACAACTAATAAAAATGGACTGTTTATGTACTGAACCTGAAACATCATATCAGAACCATCTCTGTGTTTTAGGCAGCTAATGACTTTTTCCATCAAATTTGGAGATGTATCCGTTTGTGAAGTAGTTTATGTCGTGGAAATTTGAGAAAAGAATTCTTGCTGATATGAGGGAAGAAATATGGAAAGTAGCAACACTGAAAAGGCTATAGATACAGTTCTGCAGAGTGAGAGATTAATGAGTTCTAGGTGTCATACGTAGGAGTATCCCATGTTTTGTTTTAACTACTTCGTTCTAAAGGGAGTTCATCAGGGAAGCTATTTTTCCGTGTTTTCTGTGGAAAGAGAGGAAGGCAGTCAATGCATGTAATTAGTCCCTTAAGGAAAATAAGTGTTTGAATGAGCATTCATTACAGGACTTGAAAAAATTGTTTTTCAGATAATTGCCTTCGATGAACTTCGGACGGACTTCAAGAGCCCCATCGACCAGTGCAACCCGGCCCACGCAGTGAGTACAGCCAGGGCCTGCCGAGCTGGGGCTGCTCCAGGAACGGGGAGCACTGAGCTGTCAGTGAAGGATGAGTGTGGAGATTAATAGGGAGTCTCTTGTGAAGTCAGCTGTGGTTTGGAAAATTGATTTATTGGGCCAGTCTTAGGAAGCCAGATGGTGATGTTTATGTTAATGGCTTTCCTCTTTGCTGGAGGAGGCAGGAAGGTAATTTGGAAATTCAAAAACTGAAGAATGTCATGGGATGCTATTGCTTTCTTTTTTACCTTTTCATTCTGTGGCACAAGTTTTCCTTTTCAAAATAATTTGCTTTCTCTCTTTTTGAGCATGGGATGACCCATGCTTTTCCCAATGACCCAAAAGAGGTGCATGCCTGGACTTCTCTGTCCCATGGCAGGGCTCTAGATTCTCCTATGGTTTAGGAGTAAATGTCATATTCTGCTGTATCTGCTATGGAAAAGCAGTAAATACCTGGGACTGTAAACTCAGTTTTAACCAGTGAACCAAAAATGCAGCCTAGATTTATGCATATCAAAATTCCTCTGATAATTAAAGCTGTAATTGAAGGTGATTTGGAATGGGTAGAAAAGCATTGTCAGTTTGTACCACAAGAACTGAGAGCAGAACTCGTCTCCCCATCACCTCACTGGGAATGACAATGATTATGACAGGTGCTGAATTTGATCTCTGCAGAGGATCAAGTTCTTGAATTGCCTACAGTTGATAACCAGATTCAGTACTACGACTTTGCCATTTATCCTTGCTTCATAACTCAGCTGAGGACTTGTACTGCTTAGACCACTGATGATTTTAAGCATAAACTTTATAATTCTAGAATGAAAATATTTTTTTTTACTGTTGACTAGCACATAAGCAAAGAATGAGAAGAGAATAAAGAAATTATGTGAAGAAATCCTATACAGGACATCAGTGGATGTAATCTGGTTTTGAATTTACTGGAAGTAATCTGATTTTCAATTCACTTTATCTGTTTTTACTTCCCATCTTGAGAACTGCAGACTGAATTTATTTGTACCAAATTCCAGTAAATCGTTCGTTTCCTAAAACTTGAGATGCTCTGTGGAGATAATTTCATTTTATTTTAAAATGGTGATGGAATTGGCCTCCATGATGGAAAAAAAAAGTGGACAAGTCCCTTTTTTTGTAATATTAGTGGTGCAATCAAAAAGTGAATCATAAAGTTTCTAGTAAAGAACAGCAGAATATTCTGTGATTGGTTCACGTACTTGACTTCCATGAAACTTTCTGTGATAACTCAAGCAATAATCTGAGATTGCTTTTTTCTGCACAGTATACACGTTGATGCCTTTTATATTGTCATAAAAGGAAGATTTTTAGCGGGCATTTCTTGTATCTTTGGTCAAGTGTATTTTCCTTTTTCCCTATGCACTGTGGTATGTGCCCACATTCCATTTATTTGGTGGGGTAGTTTTCTATATTGCACTGTAAGAGTGTCTGAAGTTTACCCTCATGTCCTCCACAGTGTTTTCATGACAGAGGGGAGAGCCTTTTTGACAAGAGGAGGCTGAATTAAAGATGAATCAGAGGCAAAAACAGTGGCAGTACTGAGAATTTAATTCAAATTTCCTCGTTTGCTCTCTATTACCTCCAGTTCAGAGATAGACTTCCTACTTCTCCAAGGCCAGCTGCAGTTGGCATCTGTCTTTCCCTCTCCATTTCTGAAGGCAAGGGAGCTTTCTCCAGCTTCACAGGCACATCCACACGCATCCATTCTCACGTTTGCAACTGTGAATCTAAAATTTCTGACTCTCTTTTAGCTCAGAGGCTCCATAAAGAGACACAGTATTTTTCTGGTGCCTATCAAGCTGCCACTGCCTCATTGCCTTTCCAAAATGATAGGTTTTTTTAAAAAATGGCTTAAACTTGGGGACAGGAAAGGAAAAGAGACATTTATTTGGAGACTAGAATTAAATTGGCCACGAATTTGAGTTTTAAAACATTTGAAAAGCAAAAAGCTTAGGGAGACTTGGGTTCTCACCCTGGTTTTAAAAAGTTCATTGTTTGGAGTATTTTTTGCCATGTTTAAATGAAAATATCGGATAGTCTTATGAGGACAGCAAACCCACTCTGCCTTCTGCAGTGTAACTAACAGTAGAATCTTTCACAATAACTCCAGTCATGGGGTTATGCAGTGAAATTTGGTTTTGCTGGTGAGCTCCTCATTATGAGCCATTGAAAAGAAAGCCTATCTTTGATTTGTCTTCTTTCTGTGAGATGAGCTTAGAACATCTTTTGAGTCACAATGCCTGATTACAGTTACTTTCAGTATTTATGAATGCATCTGCTGTTTAAAGTGGCATTTTTAGGACATTTCAGATATTTTTCACTAATGTGTTAAATTCTAGTATCACGTGTTCAGGCACCATTTTAGTGATAGAGGAAGAGCTGACATGCAAACTTTATTGTTGTTTCTCCCACTCAGATTTATCTTGAAGCCAGAGGTTGGATACCTGAAAATGCAAGACCAAGTCTCTCTGGTATAAATTGGCACCCATGATGGAAGCCAAAAATGCTCTTAAAAATGCTGACTTAAAAAAGAGTTGCAGCCTCTGGCTGAAGGCTGACATAGACTTGAATCCCCAGCAGATATTGTTACACCCAGTAACAAATGAAAAATAACTTACTGGGACTTAGAAATGGGAAAATCATTTGGCTTGCAAGCAGTAGGTAAGAAGTGATTGCTGTAGTTTCAGATTAATAGCATGTGTTGCTTCACTGCAGCCATTAATTAAAACATTGACCCCTTGTAATTGTAATGTATTGTCTTAATTTATAACACCAGCTAATCTCCTGCCTTTCCCTCACTTTCTCCTGACAGAGGGAGCGGCTGAGGAATATTGAGCGGATTTGCTTCCTCCTGCGAAAGGTGAGCGTGAACCAGCCAAGGATTTGTGAAGTTTAGTGAGAATTAAAACCATCCAGTGGCAATGTGCATTTATTTTCTCTTTGATTCTCACACTCTATTGATGGAAAGCTGGATTCTTCTGTGAAGGGAAAGTCATGGTGACCTTGTAAGAACAGAGTAAGACAAATTATAAGAGGTTGATGTAATAGAGGGTGTCTGGATAAAACCTGAACTTCAGAATATCAGCCCATTCATTTTGGAACAAGCTTTTCCAAGGTGGTGAGTCGTTTTGCAGTTGCAGCTGGAGGTCCTTTTATAGTCCTATAAAACTGCTGTTACTGTTGTAGTACAGGCTTTAAAAATACCCTTTTTTTGAACAGTGGCTTACTATTTGACATGCTGAACATTTTTAGTAGTTACATACCTAATGTTCAAGGTTTCTGGTTGATGGAATAGAATAGTTGATGTATGTATTTTAGCTTGATGAAGGTGAGATGCTGGGTGCCTCAGTTTCTGAGGGATTTAAAGGAGCTGATACATTGTGGGTTACTTATCTGTGGCTTCAAAGAGCATTTTCATAAACAATCTTTGTTTTCCTGACTGTGTCCCATTGAAGTAAAAATAATCATAGTTCCAAACTACTTTATTCTGTGTTCAAGTTTCTAAACATTGTGTTCTGCAGAGTGGTAATGAAACCTCCTAAACCCTGCATTTTTCCTTAAAAAGGTCATCACTGAAGTGTGGACTGCTGAATGCACCCTAATCAAGCTAAGACCTAAATTCAGATAGAATTTTAAGAAACTGGTGGCCTCATCCTTAGAGGCTTTGGGAAAGACAGTGCTGGGGGTTATCACTTTGGGCTGATCCAAAGGCCTAACTGGGACTCTATGCAGAACCTATGGACTGTCACCCTCTGATCAGTCAGAGCCTCAGTTGTGTCTGTTTGGCACCACTGTGAGCATGGGACTGTTAGGAGCCATATTTAAGTACTTCCTGAGCCTGTTTATGACACTTGGGATATGAAAATAAGAGAAAATACTTATTGCCAATAGCTTTCCACTTTATCAAATAGGCAGCCAGCCAGTCTCCAGCTGTGTCCCAGTTTCTTGGACATAAAGCAACTGTCGAGTGGTGATGGTTTAATATATGTGAGCCCCGTGGGAATGCCTTGCCTGCATCAATGTTTAATTTTTATTGAGCCTTGTCCTCGTTGCGAAGAGCAAAATGGAGCATTTTTGGCTAATTGCAGACTCTGTGTTCATAAGGGATTGGCTTGCTTCTGGTTTGCTTAAATGGTTTGTTAATTCTTTGTTTGCCTCTTCTTCAAAGTTCTTTGGGGACACATTTGTTTTAATTGAGAGATTATATGCAAGAAGAGGAGGGTGCAATAACTACAGAGATTTGTAGCCTTCAAATCTGACAACCACTAAAAATAGCTGCGTTTTATGTAGTATAGAGGAAAATTGAGGAAAAACAGTAAGGAACTGAGTGCCAGCTATATTGATACAGGAAAATAGCAGTGAGGATGCTTCCAGCAAGCACTAAATATATCCTTCAATATTGTGTGGCTTTAGGGTCTGTTTCTATGAAACAACAACATACCTGTTTTGCAGTCAGGAAGTTCTTTTAAAGGGCTTTGAAAACAGTGGTATCTTGCTATTTATGACACTGGAACTTAATGCTTAGGAGCTGATGTAAATTTGGTTTTTTAAAGAGGTTATAGGTGGGCTATAAAAGCATGTTTAATTTCATTATACGCCGGTTTTAGAAGGGATTCTTGGGAATTGTTAAGTGGGCATACGTCATATAAATCTGATCCCTGTGAACAAAGCCTTTTTAAAGGATGTATTTTTGGGTTTAGCTCCAAAATACTCTGAGAAATTTACTGAGAAACTGTGACCAGGTGTGTGATGTTTCACCAGATATTATATCACTTATCTAACTGATTTACATTTTCCAGAATGGAATGGAGTATGTAACTGTTCTGCAGACGGGCATTTTCTGATGTTTGGTTTGGGGAAAATGTTTCTATATCATTAAAACAAGCAGGGTTTGTGTGAAGCAGATACATATGATGCTGGCATGTACACATGCAGGAACACGTGGGTCCTTGTTTCTATGGTGCTGTAGGATTAGATAAGCCTAAATTTTCTGGTTACTGGAGAATGATTGCTTATACATAAAGAAGCTATGAACGTTGTATAGCCACAGTCAGATCTCTCCTACCCTGAAGTAAATGAGAAGAAGGCTTATTGTCTTAACCCAGCACCACCTGAGGTTCTCTCAGACTACAGATGTTCCATTTTATTCAGTGGTGTGGGGCTTTCTAGGGCAGATTTGTGCTGCAAACTGTTGAATATCCCATTGCATGGACACTGGTTGCCATACAAGTATCAGATGATTCACACAGGACACACACCATTATGTGCAAATGCTGTGGAGGCTTTTTTGCCATGAATTGCCTTTGTTTCCCTAAGGATGTGATTCCATGGCTCGCTGCAGTGCTGTCCAGAGGACACAAACTTGTGCTGGCTGGGAGCAGAGCAGTACAGAGCAGCTCAGGCTTGTTGGGCTCATCAGCCCTGCTGAGGGGTGCAGTAAGCAAGCTGTGCCTGTGAGGTCTACTGTGATTTTTACAGTCAAATATTTTGGTGGAGTTGTTGAAATAATACTCAGTTACTGATGACAGCAATATTATTTAATTGTAATTGCAGTTGTATTTCAAGAAATCTATCTGACCAATTGATTCCTTATTTTTTAATTCCTAATTGATATTTACATTAGCACTAAGGACAATTAGGAATTTCCTAGATTAAAATACAGTCAAATTCATTAATCAAGCACTGTAATATTATTACTTTACCTTGGAGGAAATTTAAATTAAGTTTTGATTAGGTTATGAATCATAATTTTTAAATTAATTCAGTAAATCCTTACTAAGGAGGCAAGTTGATTGAGCTTCTTGCTCAGTGAACACATTTCAGATTTCATCTTGTTCATGCCAGACAATACTCAACAATATAAGTAACCTTTCTCCAATTATCAGCAAATATTTATTTTTAAAGCCCATTAAGCTAAAGTAGGAGTGATTTATGAACGTCAGAACTGGAACTTAACTGGGAGGGAGTTGAAGTAGATAAAAGACAGACTTTTACTCATTTTTCAAATGTAGTGCAGCATTTAGTTAAGTTATGCCTAAAATTCGTAAAACTGCAAGTGTGAGAAAATACTGTACCGGAGCTCAAACCTTTTTCTAGATTTTATTTGGGGTTTTTGGTTTTTTTTGTTTGTGGGTTGGTTTTTTTTTTCACCTCCTGAAGGGGTGATTGGAAGAGAGTAAATTCAGCAAGAAATCTAACCACAGGCAAGGTGACATTAATCTCAAAGATGCTCCAGATTAACTTGAACTGTCTTGAAAAATACAAACAAATGCACAGACAAAAACCCCTGCAGGGACTGTATTTGAATAACCAAACTTGGCCAGTTCAGCACTCCCGTACTAGCAGTAGTATAGCAGATAGTGAATCAGGAGCTGGGGTGTTTAAAACAAAACAAAACAAACCTACAAACCTCTTCACCTAATATTTTTTTGAAGCAAGTTTTAATGTTTATTAGGTGGTTGAGCAGTGCCAGTCCATGGTCTGGTCTCGTACCTCTGTCACTGTGGTTTTCCAGTGGAGCTGGATCTGCTGTAGTAATGGTGAAAACTTATTATGTATTCAGTAGTTCTGGTGTTTACCAGATTCAGTTCTGGCTTTTACTACTTGCAAAAATAAAATTAATACCTGTTTTAAGTTTATATTTCATTATTTGGTAAATAACCAAACCAGTTGTTACCTAAAAGAGCAATTGTAGAAGCCATGCCATTCAGACTGAGAGAATGTAAATAAAATGTAAGGCCCGGAGAGGGTAATACAGAATTCCAGACACCTGAGTGTCTGCACAGTTTTGTTTTGTACGTTTCAGTATTCACCTATTCTGTAAAAAAAGTTAAAGTGACTTACATGTGTGCAAGTAACAACAATCCAGAGACGTGAGCAAACAGAAGCTTGAAGGGTTAACCCCACAGGTTCAGCTGTGGACAGAGCATTCTGAGGGTGAAGGTAAGGCTTGATCCTGTGTCTGTCATGCCTGTTTGTCAGCATTGAATGCAGACTCTCAAAGTTCGGACAAAACCCCACAATATGTTCAGTGAAACGTTACTGAGCTCAGTGGATCAGCTAATAAGGAACAAGTTTGCTTTTAGGCTTTTCCTTAATAGCAGAAGAGGATTATTTGAGTGTGGAGGTTCTTTTTCTTTATATGCATCTAAATATTTTGTGAAATCAGCACTGTTAAAAAGCAGCCCCGTCCTTCCTTGTTTACCCTTATTCAGCTGATGTTTTTTCCTGCATATTTTGGACCAATGTGCACTAGAGTAATTGCCATATGAAATATTTTTTTTTACTTGGACCCTGATAGGCTCCAGACCTTCACCTTCCAGTGGCTCCTACCATTCCCTGCTTGCAGCAGCCTCTGAGGAGTGTCAGGTGTCCCAGTGGCTCATTTCGCCTGACTGATCACATTCTTTTCTTCTTGATAAATTTGCTGGTTATTATGAGGATCACTCTCTCTGTTGTTCTGCCTCATAGTCCCTGGTGAGCCTGAGGTAATGTGATGGATTTTAAGAGTGTGGTTTTGGATATGTCTGTTGATTGCTTCGTCATGTATTTAGGGATTTATGGATGTGTGACATTCTTTTACCCAGTCTGCAGGCTGATAGTTATTAGCATAGCACTTCTGTAAGCCTATAGCATGGCTCATTAAAATGCTTTATGTGAGGTTATATAAGCAAATTTAGCAAATGTGATGCACAATCACAAGGAACTTTGAAAGTGATGTATAATCATCCATATTGTAAGAAGGAATCATACTTTCTCCCTGGGGGTGAGAAATCTCCTAGGTGGAAACTACAGCAGCAAGACAATTAGTTTGTTGTGAAACTGGGAATAGCAGCAATGGTTTTACGTTGGCAGTGCTGTACATTTTTTACAACCTCAGTAAACATGTTTTAATTCCTCACTAAGTTGAACCTAGCAGAAAATGTTGCAGCATAGCCACACTTAGAGGGATAAGTCTGCAGGGTTAGTACATCCCTGGTTTCCTCCTAACAGGTAGTGGACGCTTATTCTGTGAAGCTTGGGTGCTTGTATTGTCTAGGAGGAAAACAGAATTTTCAGTCTAGTCATAAGACATTTTTGGGCTGTGGAAATGGCAGTGATATTCTGCCTTGCAGGAGAAAGAGGCAGATGTTCCCAGAGTTCTGATAAACTGCTGCTCAAATAAAGATCACGAAGGGAACAAAAAATGGCAGTGTGTGACATTTTTCCTGTTGATAGTGATTGTTACAATGATGGAGCACATGAACTTTGTCTGCTCTCATTAGAGACCAAAGAGTTCATCATTGTTACTGGCCTCTCAGCACATGTCATACCTCTTGATGTATCTGATGCTCTCTCTTTTCACACCTCATCAACGTGGTGAAGCTGCTGAGTTTTGAGTAATGTTCTGGGCAGTAGGAAAACTGTCAGGAGACCCTTCCCACAGAGCGACTGGGAGCATAAACCCCAATCAAGAGGCAATGTAGATAACTTCTGAAGAGTGAATATAAAATTCTGTGTGAAGAAAATATACTGCAGATACCCGGGTGGTTATTCAGTGTCTCCCTGTGACTCAGGGCAATACGGAAGGCTGTACCCAGGCAGTGCATAGTACTATTTAAGTAAATACTATGTATTTTTAAGATTATTTTTATAATCTCAAATGCCTTTCTTTTTTTTTTCCTCCCCAGTCTTTGCACTGCACTTTCAGAACACAGGTGAATCCTTTTGATTGGATCACATTAGATAGTTTTGTCAAGATCTGAACTTGCTATTAACTGGCCTGATAAGCAATGTGAATCTGAAACAGGTGTTCATTAATCCTTTTTTGGAGGTTTAAACATATGATCTGTTATTGGGGCTACAGTGATATTCTGAATTAACATTATCAGATGAAAACTTCACATTTTAAGACTGTCTTAAGTCAAAAGGGTCATTTTAGGCTGTTTCATTTGTCTTCTTTCTGGAAGAAAATATGATACAGGAGCAACTCTGCTTTTGTTGTCTTCAGGTAGACATTCTGTTATCTGATGTTTTGCCACTTTTTGAATTTTGCATTCTGTTCTCTTAGTTGGATACTTTGATCTTTCAAAGGTTGTGTTGTGCCTCAGCCACGGATGACTTTCAGCAAGACTTGGCTCTCCTTTTCCATAATGTTTGCATTGATGTTTGTGTTACAGCAGTGCTTTTGGTCTCAGGTGAAGAATGAAGCCTTGTTGTGCCAGATGCTACAAAACCACATGGTAATAAATATGAAGAGCGTTTGTTTACACTCACAAGACATGTACACAACAGGAAAGGAAAGGTTGCACAGTTGTTCTGTGGTGATAGAAATCTTGTTTTCAGAGACCTACTTAGTTTTCTTGTTAGCAGTTTTCTTGTTTCAGAGACCTACTTAGTTTTCTTGTTAGCAGGCATAGCTTAATCTTTTATTTTTAACTAAAGCTAGAAATTTGCTTACTGTTTTTGAGGGGTCTGATGTTTTGTTGTGTCAGTAATTGCATGGGGTCTTGAATCTCTACAGCAGCTGTTCAAATCCAGCCCAGTTTGGAGGCAGACTCAAACTGCTGTGGTCGCACTGATGATTGTTGGGAGTAAAATTATCTGATGTTGTGTGCTTGGGGACTCGGGATGTTTGCTCTACACAAGTGCTAATAAAACAGGCAGTAAGATGAGCTAGATCTCTGTCAACATCACAGTGAGTGTGAGCTACACCCCTCTGCTATGCATACACACACAGAATTAGCTTCCAGACTGCCTCAGAAGAAATTCTAGAGTTTACATGCAGCCACTGGAGCAAAGGATATTGCTGTTTCCAAGGCATTGATTGGATCTGCAGATTTTGTAGGACGTAAGCTTGCCATGCTGTGCATAGTCTGTCAGTTCGGATTTGGACCGTGAGTGCATCATCCTTCATAAAACTAAATTCACTGAAGTTCTCCTTTGTTTGAGGTGCCCCAGAACTTTTTCAAATGCATTAGGCTCTGAGTATGTGTGAGAAACCCAAAACTGGTGTGTATTTCAGTACTCCATCCTTATTTGAAAGGTACTGCTAAACTTCTATTGCATGCTAAAGCCAACTTTATTCTGGCCTTCTGAGTGGCTCTGACAAGATATTTTTACGTTTGGAGAGAGTACCTTTACACTTCAGCGATAAAATTTGAAGTTAGCTAAAAATGTATTAGTACACAAGTTTTGGTTTATGAAAATCATGACTTACGGTGGAGTTCTTTTTAGACACTTTTCACACAGCATCTCTCATTAGTCAAAAGAGGCAGGGGATAAATGCTAAATCTTCTGTTCATGTAAACAGTGGGGCTGTCCTTAGGTTGTACAAGGAAAAGAAAGAAGAATGTAACTTGGCAGGAGAAGTGGAGATACGGGAAAAGGAAGTAAAATATTTGCAACTGAAATATGACACTTTCACTAGCTCTGTGTTGGTTTAGTTGTTTTCTGCAGCTTGCCTAAATGAGGATGGAGTTAATATATTCACGGTGATTCACACTTGGTAGAGATTTTGTTTGCACCCAGAAGGATGGAGGACGTAATGATTTTCCCTGAATCTTGCAATAGATTCCCAGTACAGACAAAACCTAGGCCTTCAGTACCTTTGTTACTGAGCTGCCTGTTCCCATTTTGTGCTCTGACAGGAAATTCAGTACAGATCACCTAAAAGCTTCTCTCTTTGCCTCTCTTAAGTCTTTTCTGCCTACTTTTTTTGTTACATTTGTTATCTGTGAAGTGTGGGATGGGATAAAATGGGGCATGCCCTATTCAGTTAGTCTTTTGGGCACCCACATAGTTTGAATTTCATCAGAAAGAGTGGAACTTGGCACAGTAGCTATTTTGCAGAACTGATAATAGAATGGGGATCAAAGAGCTGGCAGTATTTATACTTTTTACACAAATAATCCCATAAATGTTGCTTGACTAGAGATAGTACATCTCTTCTTCGCACTTTCTGTTTCATTTTAAATAGATTGCATTCATATTTACTAAAAAAGTATTACTATTGCAGTAAAAATACCGAATATAATCCCTTTTGTCCTTTCTTTGGGTACAGTATCATATCTGAAAAGAAAGTCCTTAAAATAGGACTAAAGGACTGAGAGGAAGTGTAGTATTTCTGGCAGGCAATCCATTCACTACTGACACTCATTTATTAAGTGCATTATGCCAACACTATTTTTAGTCAATTTTACAAGTTCCTGAATTCAGCACTTTTGAAAAGTTAGAACATAACAATTGTTATTTTTAGCAATAATTGCCCAAGGATGTCTGTGTGCTTACCCAGGGATAATGAGAAGATAGATCCTGCTGTGTCTGCCAGGTGCTCATAGCAGGGGGAGCTTGTAAGGGGAGAAGTTACGAAAACTATTACAGAAGTGAAGAGTTCAATCTTGTGACTCAGCCACAGTTTGGTCCTTATCCCTCTTTTACTCCAGGGGGGAAGTAAGATTTGCCAGAGTGGTGCCTGATGAAAACTTGAATATCCTTTGAAGGGAGATATTCATAGTGCTACTACTCATGAAAATATTTATATGTAAAACTATTTCAGCTTAACTGACTGTATTTTGCTGCTAATCTCACCTCTAAGTGTTTAGTCAATAATCAAAGTGCCAAACAAAGTACCACCCTGTAACTGATGGCCTCTTGCTCTACAATTCCGCTTCTCCCAGTCCTGCTCTCTGGAGGATATGTAAACATAAGTCCTTACAGTGGGAAAACATCGCAAGTAACAGCGGAATAAGCCGAAGATGCAGCAAAAATGTAGATGAGTGATGTTGTCTGTACTGTGCTCCTGAGAGCAGTGTACTTCTCAGCCACTTGGGGTGATGCGATTTATGCATCTGTTCCTCAGAGCTGTGTTGAAATATTGGCAGAATTTGACTTGCTAATGGCCTGTATTTGCTCTAATTCAGTGTGCAATAAAGCAAGTATTTGCATTTTCATAAAACGAAGGAAGTTAAACCGAAGGTCACCGTTATGTTTAGCAGAATGTTCAGTGTGGGTATAAGTTGGGATCACACCCTATAAAGCTACTGTGCAATTACAAAAAGCAATATAATTCCTAAATGCAGAGTGCAATGATTTTACACCATACCTGTTTATGGATGCAGTTTTTTTCTGCTGTGAATTAAATGTCCTACCTTGCACCTCCTTGCTGGTGTTTTCTATAAAGCTCTTGTAGTGCCAGGGAAGGAAATGTCTTTGCCATGTCTGCACTGCACCAAATCTGCTTCCTCAGACTCACTGTCTTTACACACCCGATACGGAAACAGCCCTTTAGCGAACGCTTAGTTTTCAGCATTTATGGAAGTGTCAGTCTCAGGCAGACCCCCAGGAGAACGCCTGAGGGCCCTTTCTGAGCCATGCAGATGGCTGAACTTCATTTTGATCATCCCTGAGGTTTCTGCATTTGTAGCCCTGCCTGTGAGCTGGGGGGCTGGTTTTGTGGCTCCTAACAAACAGCTGCAGTGCTAATTGCCGTTCTCCCCAGCTTTGGGTGAGCAGACAAAGGCAGCAGGAGCTCTTGGAATAGCCCAGCTGCGGGGTGTCCTGGCTGGTTGTGCCTGAGACACAAAAGTGAGGTAGGGCAAGAAGGGGTTTATTGCCCTGTTTTCTGCCAGTGCTGTGGAAAGTAGAGAAGTTCGCACTCCGGGGTTGCTAACCCAGCTTCTGTTACTGGCTCTGAATTAGCTTTAGAAAAGGGAAGGTCATAAAGGTGTCTCCTGATCCCTGCTGAGTGGAAAAGAACAGTTTGCAGAGGAGATACACTTGTAAGATCACAGCACATCTGCCCTAATGATGTGCCTTCCAAGGATGGGGCGCATCTTGAATTGTGCTGGTGCCCTGCAGACCTTTCAGTCTTTTTTTAAATCTGTTTCATAACCTCTTTACCTGTTGGCTGCTATGACCTCCCATGGGCTCTGCAATACCAAAATATTTATAGATACTCCTGATGAATGTCCTGTAAAGACCTGATCCTCGTCTGTCACTCCTGTTGAAGTTATTACTGGTCTTAAGAAAGAGCTTAAATATTCTAGTCATAAACTAGCTCCAGTGGAATCTATAGATATTGAATATAATTATCCCCCTGTTGCAGAAGACAGAAATGAGACAATGAGAAGTGAAATGATAGGCCTAAATATAGATGTGTTTAGTAGCTGAGATGGAAAGAGCATCCAGAAATCCTGTATTTTAATATTAGATCTGGTACTGTGTTACAGATGGATATGGAGTGAGAATAGTAATTAGGCTCTTTGTGTTACTCATTTCATTGTCTGGTGTTTGTGCTGTGGAGTGACTTATGTTCACATCCACTTAAAAGAAATGTTTAAAGAAATTCCAGTAGCTCTTTAGAATAATTAAATAACCTTCACAAAGCACTGGCTTTTTGCTGCTTTGTTTCATTGAGATCCCAAACAGTGGGTGGAGGGGTGAAAACACAGATGTTATATCCTTTTTTTAATTTGTGCTCTGCATTTGGTCTGTAACATTAAATCTTGCATGTGCACACTGCTGCTCTCCCCCAGATGAAATGTAAACCTGTATATATGAACTTAGTAGGTTCAACTGCACGTTGTTGAACCTTTTGATGATCTGGAATCCATTCCCCAGGCATTTCCTTTCCAGCTGCTTGCACACGTCTGCCTAGAAAACTGCTAAATACTTCTTGAGGTTTGCATAACATGGTTTTGAATTACTTGGAATGGTTTTGTTACATGTTTGTGTTATAACAATTTGATGCCACTGAATTTCTGAGTGATTGCTATAAGCAACTAGAGAACAGTCTAGAGAGACACAAGCAAGTGTGGATTTTAACAGGAGAATTGAAATAAATTGAACCTGACTATTTGGACCTTGAAAACCTTAGTATATTTGCTGTGACAGCATTGTATTGGGCTCTAGGGCAGCCTTTCAGAGGAGGTTTTGGAAGTCAAGTAACCCAAATCATTTAGAGTAGATTAGAAAGATACACTGGAAAAGCAAAAAGTCTTCCTGTATTTCAAGAGGAAATTTAGTGTTTCATGTGTTTGGTCAGTGCAAACAGTATGTTTAAAGCTGTTGGAATTATTAAGATGTGTGGTCTGTGTATTTAAATTACACACAGTTGACCCTTCTTCTTTGGTTTGTGCAACAGCGGGAAGAAACAGATGATTTGTTTCAGAGTATGTACATTCCGCATACACACACAGTCTGGGCTAAGGCACATGCTACTGCTAGCTTTTTGTGTGGCTTTGCTTCCTTTTTTTCACTTGCTTGCACTACACTTCTGATTTTTCTGGCCTGTGCTGTTCAGTTAGGGGAATTTTGGAGTCATTAAATCATCTCCTTTTGATCTCGCAATGTCTTTAACTCAGCTGACATTCCCCAGTAACCCAGGTTAGCTCTGGCAGGCTCTGTCGGGATGGGCTTTAAAGTGTTATTGAAATAACTCCTGTGTCCTGAAAACCTTGGGTACACCTCCACCCCCTCTTTCCCTGCTGCTGCTGAGGACCGATTCCGTCAGCTTTTTTGAGGGATGTGGTGGAAAAAGCAGCAAATGAGCACCATAGTGGCAAGCTGCAGTCATCCTCTAGTGCAGTAGCAATAACCACTGCAATAAAGCAGCATGCACTTAGATCAGTCCTAATCTGAGGCCTGGGAGCGATTCCACAAGTGCATGGTGCTTTCAGTTTCTTGGTGCTTTCAGGTGGATGGAAGGGGGCTTGTGTGTCTTTAAGGTGAGCAACTTGTAATCACCAGAGCTCTTAATATTGCAAGGAGGAGATTCAACCCCCACTTCTCTCCAGGATTTTTCCTGCCATCTGTGGGAGGAGAAGGCAGGCATTAAGAAGGGAAGTTGTTTCAGCCTCTAAGGGTGTAATGAAGGCTCTCAGAAACCCTGGTAGGGTAGGGTGTGTAATGGCTGGCAATTTCTGGGCACAGTGTAAAATCTGTGGTTGCGGTGCGGAGGTTGACATACACAGATGGAGACTGATGTAGACTCTGAGTCTTTTGGGGGAAGGAATAGCAATTCTGTCAGAATTATCATTATTGTGTAGGACTCAGGAGTATTGGTCTAAGCAAAGTGCTGGAAAGAAGCATCTTGACATTTCAGTGGCTTTGGAGTGACTGGGAAAACTGATTCACTTGTTGCAGTTGATTTTCTAACTGAGAGAATTTAATAGCACTGGTGAAGGGGTATTATTATTCCTGCTATAGTATCTTCCCAGTTCTGGTTCCTATGAGGTATTTATGGGCCCTGTTCACTGGTGAGGCAAACTGTAAGAGTCATTCCACATAAAAATGATACAGTGTCCTGTAAAATCAAAATTACATTTGAGAAGGAGGTATCCATATGTAATAAACAGAATAAGGAAGAAAGTTGCTGACAGAAAAATATGGGGCGGGGGGCGTTGTACAAGAAAAACAGAATGGATTGAGGAAATAGGAAACAGAATAAAATTATTTAGGTCTGAGCTTCTCTAAAAAGGTCTTTGTGTTCCCATAAACAGGAAGAAGCTGCTGATAGATGCTTAAATTCAGTACTTGTTTTCCTGTTCTTTAGTACAGCCAAATCTAGATGTCTATCCATAGCAATGCCTGCCTTATTTTCTGTGGAATTAGAGGAGAAGGATCTAGCTACATGTGCATGTGTGTGTGTACTAATTTGTATGAGAATGAATTCTTGTGGTGAGATGGTAATGAGTATGATACCCACCTAAAGTTTTACATTTTGAATGTGAACGATGAATTGTGAATAAGGGGTTTGAATATTTACTGATGTAGATATCTACTTAACTGTACGTATCACAGCAATACTTAGAAAGTCAGGGTAGTTTCTTTTTCTCTCGCTTATGTTATAGCAAAAGGTGTTATGATTAGCAGCAATTTGTTTTTTCTAGAGGCTGACTTCCTTTTCAGGCTTTCCTGCGGTTTTCCACAGGGAGATATCAGCCAGCTGAATTTCTGGTGGTAAAATTGTAGTGCCATTTGAGCTCGGGACTCAAAGTGACCAAGTTGCACCCCTTAAGAATTGTGCTGCTATGCCAGTTTCTCTTTCTTCTCCATGTTTCATAACCATCTCGAGCTTCATCTTGAGCTGTGTCGGAAAGCAGAGGTCGTTATCTGAATCAGGATGTTCCTGGTTCAAAATAGAAGTGTACTATTTATATCCTAACATGTTTACCATCTGACAGCTTCCTATGCTCTCACAGGAATGAATTAAAGACGTTGGTTTAATTCCTGTTGCAGTTATCTGTATCACAGAAGTAGCTTTCCAGTTGAGTACCTCAGCAGGAACAACAAGGATTGACTGCTGCTTGTTTCCCAGCCAACTTTCTTCTCTCCAGGAGCTGAATCCCATGTTTGCTAAAGTTGATTTCAAGTTTCCATTGTTTTTAGAGGATATCGTGTCAAATTGCAGGATGATTGTTGCAGCTGAGAACTGAGGCACTGTTTTATTTTAGATATTTACCTCATAATAAGCCTTGCTGTTAGTGCCCCTCTATACTTTATGCTTCCAATTCTCTCACCTCCTTTTAGATTTGGTCTCTTAAGTCCATCAGCTGAATGTAATTGGCTTTGCAGGCTGGGCTTTGTTTGCTCCTTTGCATGAATTCTCTCCAGAAACAGTGATCAGCAATGATCTTTTCTCTATTTGCATCTACAGGAAAATACCACTCCAAGAAAAGGGTGAAAAGACATAAATGACCCATTTGCTGTTCCATCAAAAGCATAGATCGATTTAATTTACACCAGAAATTGTTGCTGGAAAGTGAGCCCGCTCCTGAGAGTTCTCTGCTTCCTTTGTTTCCTTTCTAGTTTCACCGCAGATTTGTGTGTTGTTTTTCAAGCACAAATTGTCACCGTGGGTTTCCTTCCCTGTTATTACCAGCCAGCCCACTGTTCAGGCACCAGAGCTGCAGTCTTGCTAAGTTTGTGTATTGTGTTGGAATCAGAGATCAAATATGTGAAAATGAATGTAATATGCTTGTAAGTGTTGTGATGTTTAGTGGGCAGACGTACATAATGAAGACCTTTCTTGTCTACAAATTGTGATGAAGATGAATCATTCTTTGGGGAAAGGTTATAGTCATGTTGTAAATCACATTCTAAAATGGAAAAAAAAAAAAGATCCAGCAGTGATAAATAAGTACCATCTGGAATCTGAACTATATAATTGTATTATGATTCGTCATCCACATAAGATAAGCCCTTGAGAATGTTTAAGTTGAAGGCATAGTCGCAGAGATACCAAAATGTGTTAACTTCTTCAAGTACTGATGTGAAATTAATTAAAACAATATGTTCCATGTGAGGTGGAAAGACTCCCAGAACCAAGATAATGAAACTCCTTGTGGCACAGCTGTATGTGAATAGGCATTTGGAGAAGCTGTATAGTAAATTTTACATTGTTTTAAGAAAAAAAAGTCTCACTTTAATTATTTGACAGATGATTATGAATTTACATCAAAAAAAGCCCTCAAATATCTTTAGTGATTTAACTGTGGTTGATGTATCTCCAAGATGAAGCAATGGATGCAGATTAGTTGTGTATGAGTTTGTCTAGCTTTGAGAAATATCCACTGCTGGAAATTAGTCTTTCTATTACTTGAAGGAAAGAAATAGGGGTTGCTGAGAAAAGACATGGGAAGAAAACAAGAGAAGGAAGACAGCTAAGAAATGGAAAAGCAGTGAAAAAAGCTAAGTGCCTTTTGAAATAACCACTCTGAATCAACATCACATACATTTCTGCTTCTGCCAGCTGCCCACTCATTTTCTCTTTTAATAGAAAGAATCATCATGGTTCTGAAACAAATAGTGTAGGGAGCCGTGGATTTTCTTAGGAAGCGAGTTTCCTGTCTTTGTGGGTTTGAGCTTGCAAGACTGACTTGGTAATGGATTTGGTCTCTTTAGGGTGTATATAACATATCAAAATGGTAGAAGCAGCGTTTTATTTTTCCAAAGACACTCCTCCAGTACAGAAGCAATATCCTTCTGAATGCATGAGTAATAAAATTCTGTTCTTTGAAAACTCTTTTACTGACATTCATTTCGTCTCAAAATGCTTCTGTGAGGGAGGCATTAATAGAATGTATGTTCTGTAGACATAAATCTGGAACTCCAGATAAGACAGTAAATTATTTGTCCCATGCCTCTCATCAAGCCCTTGGAGTACAGACTTGGGCAGAACCTTAACAAGCCTGGCCCTGAGTCTTGTGCTCCTTGTTTGAAGCCACAGTGTCTGCCAGCTGAGGTATGGAGGTATGTCTAGGGACAGACACACAGGAGGCTGGAAAGACTTGCAGTGTTGATTTGTTTTCTAAAAAAGTACCTGGGTGACTAAAATCAAAGAGGTGTTTGTTTTACTGACTTCTGTTATTTCTGTTCCTTTCCTTTTAGCTGGTGCTGCCGGAGTACTCCATCCATAGTCTTTTCTGCATAATGTTTTTATGTGCTCAGGAGTGGCTCACACTGGGGTTAAATGTTCCTTTGCTTTTTTATCACTTCTGGAGGTAAGCCCTTCTTTTGTATGCTGGCTGCTTGTTAGCCTTGCTTGCCAGCTCAGCACACATGCAGATTGTACGAGCAATGAAGGACTGTGATAGGAGTGTAGATAAGTATCTTCTGCCTAGAGGCTCTTGCCTATAAGCAGCTGAAACTTATCTTTCCCGGGAAAAAGGAATTTTTTTCATGATTTAGGATGGCTAAAGAAAACATGTGATAATACAGCTGTGGCTTTCAGTTACTTAGGTGAATGTTCTGAAGGGTGTCAGGATACACTCACCACAAGTGAGTGAAAACGTGGAAGTGAAATAGGTTGGAATCGGAATGCGGAACTTGGTGAGGCTCTGAATACTTCACAGTTGGGGAATTGTAAGACAGTTCATATTTGAAAGAGCTTGGACCTCTTCATTCAGCCCTAACAAGGAAACCTTTCCATTGTAGTTGTGAAATAGAGACTGGGCAGGTTGACAGATTTTTGTGTCTCATCTTCCTTGGCAGCTTTTTTTCTTTTTATTTTTTTTTCCAGTGTGAAGTAAGTTATTTCTTTCTGTACAGAAGGGAATTTCTGTTCTGCAAGAGAATTCTGTTTTAGAGACTCCTGAACTAGGGGTTGGAGAACTGTTTCTTCACACTGCCCATAGGAAGAAGTGGGGCATGTTCCCACTCTGGGTCTCTGATTTGTGTTTATATTCACCGAGTTGATCACGTAAGACCTGATGTTGTTTTCCAGACAGGTAGTGCAGCTGCTGCTGCTGCATCTTCCTCTGCATTCTAGTAGAGGATCAGCCTTCTGTTGCTTCTGAAAATAACCGAGACATCAGTTTTTGTGGTTGTCAGTCTGGAGACTTCCGTAGTTTTGCATTTTCACAATGTTTGTAAAAGCACAGATGATTTTTGTCTGTCAGGGTCTCTTTGTGTTACAAAGGTACATATGGTAGCAGAAGAATAATTCTGTAAAGAAGTCAAAATCATCATCTCAACCAAGAACTAAAAAGTAGTAGCTTTTTTACTCTTTTTTTCTGCAAAAGCTTGGTAGTAATGTAGAGTTGTATAATCAAGTATATTATTGAGAAATTAGAGTGCTAGTGTAGTTCTTGGAAAGCTAAATGAAATGAAGCTACAAGTGTTTTTCTCCCTACTGTTTTGCTGCAATAAAAATAATAATGTTTTATGCTGCTCTTTTGCTAAGAGATAACAACCCTTAGTGTGACAATGATACCCATTTTTAAAAGTTTCTAAAAATAAATATATCCAAGAGGAGAATGGTCAGACTGTAAGTAACTATAATGGTCTTTGGGGAGAACTTTTGAGTCTCTCTTTTTTTATGGTTCTTCAAATGCTTTGCTATAGGTACCCCATAATTACTCCTGCTTCAACCACAGACAGATTTGGGTTCATTGTGTGAAGTTCTGCACAGAGTCATGGGAAGACGCTGTGTAGTATCTTCATCCCAATGAAGAGAATTAAGCACGATTTTACCTATGATTCTCTGTAAAAGAATTTGCAATCTTATTAGAGATTGTAGATGGGTGTGACTAACAATGGAAGAGAGAAAGGCAAAGTTATTTTGAGAACATCACCTTTCAAAGTTTGCTGGTGGTGACTTGTTTGGTGTTTTTATATCTTCCTATCTGTCTGTCTATCCATCTCTGAGCAATCAGCAGTCTTCTGTTTACTTTGTCAGAGCAGCAGAAATAACAGTATTTCCTCTGATTCATGCTCATCTTAGAGCAGTTCATTAACTTTGTTGAGGACTTCTTTTTTTTTTTGAGTTTGCTTTTTCTTTTTACTGCAAACTAGCTGCGAAAAAAGCTCCTTTGCCAAAGGAGTTCTTTTGTCACGATTTTCTCAAACAATCAGTCATTGCTGAGACTAATTAGAAATTTCTCCTATGTAAGAAGAAAAATATTTTCCAAAGAAAATTATTTGGATGATAAATTCTTGAGCAGTGCCACATGTAGAAAACATTAGTCAGCCACTTCTTACATTACTCCATATTGGCATTTTTCCTTTTCAGAGCTGGAGGAACTTAGCTACCAGTTGTTTGGGACTGTCACCTTTCATCATGTCTGAAACCATTTGTGTAGGTGCAGTTAAAGCCCAGTAATGCTTCCTCCACTCTGTGTTCACAAACCACCATGTATTGTCACTCACCATGTGTAAGTTATTCGTGGATAATCCAGAAATAACTCTGTAGGAAGGGGAAATGTTTCTATCTGAAGAATTAATAGAACACTGAAAATCCACATTCATTAATTGCTTGGTTCCATAAGAAAGGAATGCTTAGACTAGCATACTGATTTTTACAATGTCTGGAAAAAGAGACTTGGAAAAGAAAGGGGAATTCCTCCTATATCATGGAAGATGGTAATCTCCTGAGCTGGTCTTCAGGAGGGTGTGTGTCTGCACGTATTTAATAGAGACTATTACGGAGTCATTCCAGGTGTCTTCTCCTGCTGTTTCAGGTATTTTCGTTGCCCAGCGGATAGCTCAGAGCTGGCATATGATCCCCCTGCAGTCATGAACGCAGATACCTTGAGTTACTGCCAAAAAGAGGCCTGGTGTAAGCTGGCCTTCTACCTCCTTTCCTTCTTCTACTATCTCTACTGGTAAGTCTGGATGTTTCACTAAGAGAATAGCAGCTGCTTTTCGTTTCACTTGTGAAATTGCATTTAGGAATGACTGGAACCAATTGGAGAATTTCCTTAGTCTCACAAAACTTGTTTCTGATGTTAATTCAGGGAAGCACTCCCACTGACTGCTGACACTTCAGTACAGAATATTTAGTGTTTACCTAAGGCCTGAGCCAGGCCCCAGGGCTAACCAAAGGAAATAACTTTTACTTCTCTGTATAATCTTTTAGGATGAGTGAAATAAGGAATGTTATGCTAATGGCATTACATCAGATAAAAAACTACAATTCCTTGTGATTCAAGAGAATCGTAAGAACAATACTACACCTCTGGTGCAGTAATACTCAAGATAGTAAATAAATGGGTAGGTAGATGTTGGGTGGTGACACGGGATGCACCATGCCTGTAGTCATTCCTACAGGCTCCCTTTCAAGACAGGGTAAAGCCTGTGCGTGGTCCAAACCCCTAATTAAAGTACATTCATGAAGATATGCACCCCAGTGTGTGTTGTCCCCCTTCCCCTTTCAGCTGTCACATGTTCTCAGTGCACAGGCACAAATGCCCAGTGCAAAAATATGTCAGGATCATTTAAGGTAAGGCCTTGCCAGGATCCCAGTGCTTCTAGTCACCCCTGCAATCACACCGTAAAATCTACTGGACAACAAACTTCAACACACTTTAAATGGAGGTGATGCTTTACAATGCATCTTTTTTCTACTCCTTCTTCCATGATGTATTTGCATAGAGTTGCCTCTTCAGGCCAGTCTTGCATGTAGTCATCCCTCTGCAGGGCAGGTTTGTGTGCTGGTGGAAGAAAAGTGTGATTTCTCCTCTGATTACTGGTGGCTTATCTGTTCTGCTGTTCCCTGCATCTTGAGGAGTCACTGCTGCACATTGCTGTTTCTCCATATTCCTTTTAAATGCTATTGAGAACAAAGATTTCTGTCCATCTGTGTGTGTGTGGGTGCCTGTGTCCACACGTGAGAGTGAGAGGCTGGGAGGTGCCTGATCCACATGAAGGTGGATATGGAATGGGAATTTGAGAAACTTTGTGGGTTTAGGCCGAGCAATTTCTGTGCCAGTCCTCTCCGTGGGGCTGAGAGTGGAACACATGGCAGTTAAGCTGGACAAGCTCTGTCGGTAGTGCGAGGAGAGAAAGCAAGAAGAAAACTGGAGAAAAAGCGTTCTTTAACTCTACGTTTTTGTGCTGGGATCAAAGTCAGCTCTGTAGTGTGGTGCGGTGTTTCTCCTGTGACTTTACTGCTGTGCAGCTTCCTCTGAGCCCTTCATTCTAAAATGTGGCCACCATCCAAAATCCACTGCCTGGTGCTAGATAAAATAGTATAAATTACAGACAGTTTTTCAATGCCTTCCTGGGTATTGGCAGAATTAGAATTGCAATAAAATGGAATTGTGGCAATATACTCTCTTTTCTTCACTTTTCAGAGTTGCATTTAGTATGTATGGATTCAGTCCAGCTAGTGGCTGCATTTTAAGTTTCTTCTAGTGCACATTTTTTTTCCAAAGGAATCAAAACTATGCAGTTTCATGGAAAACCTTGCCTGCCCTGCAGAGAGTTGCTGGTTGAAGTTTTAAAGATCAAACATGCTGAAGCAAAATGGTTTTGTTTCTTCACTGTTCAAATCCAGACATCAGACTGAGCTTTAAAAAGCTCAAACACAGCTTGTGGTGCAGTAGGATGTCGATAATGAATTTGTTATTTCTTGAGTGCCTTTTGATACCCATCTTGAATACACCATAATTAAGATGCTTTAGAGAGATAGAAAGAATGCAAAGGAAGGCACAGGCCATTACAGTCAGACCTGAGGAACAGACAGCAAAGGGTTATAAAAAATCAAAGTGCTCTGCATGCTTCAAAGGGGTACTTTCATATTGTGTCTTTCTTTTACATTCAGCATGATCTACACTCTGGTGAGCTCTTAACTGAAAGATCATCGCTAAAGACTGAAAACAGCAAAGGCTGGAGGTGCAAGGATGAGTGAACCAAGGGATGCATGATTAAAAAAAGCAAAGAGGAAAACCTTGAACCCAAGCAGTAAATATGGTACATGAAAGAGAGATCCAGCAAAGGGAAGCAGAATACCATGGGAGAATGGCTGAGTTAATTGTGTTTGTCTCCTGTTTCCCAATGTATTGCAGCAAATGATTTTCAAAACCCAAGCAAACAAAAAAAATTGCAACAACGTGGGCCAAATTATACAACTATTCACCTCTCCAGGGATAATGCTGCTCGGTTTAGTGGATTCATTAAAACTATAATCCCTGTAGTCCCTACTGTCTTCCAGGAAGCAACATTTCTTTTCTTAAGGACTATTCTGGACTGAGGAAGCGCAGGACAAGATGATCTTACACAGAAAGAAGAGCTGTACAACACATTCTGAAAACGAGCACTGAGTGGACTTCAGATGAGATGTGTGACTGTCGTGCAGGGCTATTGGCATGATACTAGTCAAACAGGGATGTCAAATCTCATGGATTTGGTTTGTTGGTTTGCTTCAGTGGTTTTGGTTTGTTGTTTTTTTTTCCTGACCAAAACAACAATAACAAAAGAATTTGCAGTTTCAGTGTTCTGTATTCTAACTATATGCTATTCCTGCAGGTGAGCATCCGGTATATTTCTGTACTTCATTTGTGATGCGCCAACACCATACAGTGAGATGTAGTAATACATTGGGTTTAACCTAATCAGGCCAAGCACTTATCAGAATAGTGTTCCTCTGATTGAAAAAAAAAAACCCAAACCAGGTAAAAGCTGCATATATTCAAAGAGGATTGTAACGTAGCTATTACATTCATCACAATGCTGGATAGCAAATAATGGACCAGCTAATTGTGGTCTGTAATTCTGTTTTGCAGTTTTACTTCTGCTGTAAAATTTAAGCTGGAACAAATATACAAAATGTCTTTGTCTTGTATGAGGTTCCTTTTGAAAGATGTTCCCTTTTTTATAATTTAAAGGTTTTAAAATTTTGTCATAGAATTCTCATTCGAATTCATTTGTATGGGCTGTGTATCTTTATACATATATATGTATATACAAATACATATCTACATGAATACTCACAATCTATTTACGTTTTAGGTTTATCTGTTTGACTGACAGGTCAAAGGCATCATGTGTCCAGAACTGCTGCTAAATATATTTCAGTGCTGATCCAGGTGAGCCCAGGCTCATTCCCTCAAAGCCACTGGTGCTGCGGGTAGTAGCGAGGCTGTAAACTCGAGACCAGCACCAGAGCATGCACAGACACTGCTTGGCTCTTGCATTGGGAATGAGCTAATGAGGTAGGTTCCTACCAGAGATTGGCAGGGAACAGCATGGAGAGGCCCATCTGTCCCCTGGCTTGTTAACAGCTGGTCCTGTTAGCACGAGCTCACTGCTCACCACATTTGGTCTGGCTATTGAGAGCCAATAGACTGATCCTGTACCAAGCTCTGAGGTGTTTTCAGTCTGGGCCCAGGACTTCAGCAGGAGAGGTGCAGTCTCACAATGGCTGCTGAGTCATCCCATGTCTGGCATGTTCCATATGGAGCTGGAGTTACTGTGTGCCTGCAGTGCCAGTGCTCACTCTGGTTTGATCTGGCATCGTTAACAAAATTAAATCCTGTTAACCAGCAAAGCACAGTGGCTGCATGCAAACTGCCTGCTCCTGGGCCATGCCAGCTTCCAAATCCTGCCTGGGCATTGCTTGGAATGGAGCTAGCTGGCCTGTGCAAACATTTTACTGGGGTCACTCTAACAACATTTATATGATGAAGTTATCCCAAGGGCTGACATTCTTTAATTCACAGTATTTTCATTCTTTAATTTTCAGTAGTTCTTACTGGATGTATTTTACCTTCATACAATGTAATATTCCCAGTTCTAGAAGCATAAGGCTGCCAGATCAGATGTTGGGAAGCTAACTTGGACTCTGATGGTTCATAGGTTTGGATTGCGCACGCCACAGAGGTGGCTGAGCTGCTCTTGAAATCGCACTGACTCTGCCTGCAATACAGATCTGTTCTCTTGGAGTGAGCCTGAGCTAAGAAACTTCACTGGGTCATTACAGGGCAACTGATAAAGCTCTGCTGCTGTGGGATAATTAATGCACAACTCGTGAAAAGCTGGTGATTGTCTGTAACTGAATTTCTTCTCTGCATCCTAACTAAAGCATCTAGTTCTACACAAGTGTAGGAACTGGATTCACAGGAACAAATCACGGTGAATAACTTCTAGATGTCTTGCTACCTCATAAAACTTTCATCTCTGAGCAGGTGACTGAATCTTTCCATGCATCTTCTTGGATTGCAGAGGAGATGAAAAGAAATTAGTTCAGGTTTCTTATATTCCAAATACATGCTTTAAAGTCAGTTTCATTGAAAGGCTTGGAATTTTGTGAGGTTGGATGGGTGAAAGTACGACCGCTTCTTGCCTGAAAACACACAATTTCCAAACCCTGAGGTTTAGGGATGAGCTGGACTGCTAGCAGGTCAATTGTTTGCCTGCGGGGCTGAGTAGAAGCTCTGTGAGGTTTTGTAACTGGCACTGGTGTGTAATTCTCGACCTTGCACAAGAAGCAATTGTGTTTGTGGGTCTTCTGAATGTAACCTCAGGTGACTTCGAGGACTTGAGCGGACATGCTAGGTCATTCGAAAGAGGTTCTCTATTTCAGGCAACATCATCAATATACTTAGCAAACTCCTCTGGAAAGCAGAACACTTCATTTGATCCTGCTGCTGCTTTGAGTGAGTGTTTCCAGGATTTCACTGCTCTCGTACTAGAATTTTTTTTTGCATTTCCAGAGTAAATTTATTCCTGGATAATTTATTCCGTTTGCTTTTGAGCCAACATTAGCCTAACTACACCCTCTCTCATGCTGCTTAAGATTTCAGTATATAGAGAAAGAAGTCCTTTTCAGCCTCCATTCTGTTAAGAGTGAGCTGTCTCATGTCCTCGGACAGAAAACTCTCCATTATCCGTGTCTTCTTTGAAGAATTTCTCTGCTGTCTTTCCAGTCAAATTAATCTTTCTTAAAAGTAGATAATCACAGCTGTTCAGAGTGCTCTGGAGAGTGTCTTACTCTAACTAGGCCTTGCTGTGAATGGACAGTGAAAGCTAACGTTCTCAGTTCTTTCCAGTGATACTTACTCAAAAAAGTAATCACACAGCTCTCAATAGCATTTTGTTTCTCTTAGAGATAAATCTTAAAGCTGATGGAAAATCTGACTAATGTTAGGATACTTTCCCTTTCGCTGAATTTAGTGTGCAGGGCCAGGAGTTGGACTCGATGGTCCTTGTGGGTCCCTTCCAACTCAGGAGATTCTGTGATTCTGCTTTAACCAAAGAAAGGGAAGTAAACTGTGTAGTTGTTGCTGAAGAACAGAAAAGAATGCTGTCATCTTTGGTCACAAGGAAGCGTCTTCCCCATGTCACATTTTTAAGGTAGAAATAATCTATGCTATCCCTTTTGTCTCCAGTTCTGCCTTGTTGGTTAGTGGAGGCTGGAGATTTCATCCCCAAGCCTGCTTTCTTCCTGTCTCTTTTCCTGGAAGAGTGAATGCCATTGCTTAGGAGCAGAGTGCTCTTCTCTCACATGCTCTGATGGTACAGATAAATCCCAGGAAAGACATAAGAAAACACATCCTCACCCTTTGCTCCTTGAGGAGCAGGTGTGCAATGAGCATGTGCTTAAATGAGTATTCATTTTCCTCATCTGCACCATCTGTGAAGTGAAAAAGGTGATACCCACCTTGTGAACTCTTTCCATACATGTTGTACTTTTTTTTTTCTTTCTTTTTTTTTTTCCCAGTTACTGGTGAATCTGCTCAAAGGAAAAAGGTAAGAGATGGAAAAAAATGGGAGAGGATGAGACCTGCATGAGCTGCCTACCAAAGAGGTATTTACATGGTGTGCTGGCCTTTAGCTGCCTGTTCCTGGAAGGGATGAAAGGCGAGGTGTCCTATTTATAGTCAGGTAATTGCAGTGATGCTGAATAAAATTGTTGCTGCTCTGCCTGTTTCAGTTTCAAATACAGCAAATCAGTGCTGATAGCAGAATGCTTCGCCTACAAATAATTAACTGTACTTAAGCTGTCAGAAATGTTTTTCCATCTGCTTCCTTGAGCCATATTCTTCCTTTTGCACTAAGCCACTGAAAGAGGAAGAAAAAGTTCTTCAACCTACACCCTGCAGAAACTGCTCTAAGGTTGTTATGATCTGGCACTGCTGCTGGGGTCATGAGTAATCCTACGTTATTAGCAAGGGTATTAGCAATCTATTGCTTTTCCTTTCTCCATTCCATCTCCACACAGATATTTTTGCCAAAAAAAAAAAATTAAAAAATCACAGCACGTGATCCAACATCCTTGAATTTACTGGAGATTTTTTGTTGTTTCCAATAGGGAACAAAAGGAAATCAAACCGTTTCCATGTAATGCCCATTCCTCTCGAGCTGCATGGGAAATAGGTTCACACTGGAAAGTCTCTAGGGTTTTGTTAGTAGGGGTCCCACCTTTTAGATCTTGATACCACATCCATTTAACTGAGTTATGAATGGAAGAGGAACCTGCATTTTCCAGGCATAAGGGTAATATTTCAATGCTCAGGCCAAACTGTCACAGAGAGTTACACCAACTTGGTAAAAATCTGGCTCCATGGAAGTTGATAGAAATCATACCTTTTGTTTCATGTGAGCCCCACTTAGCACTGCAAAATTTTTACCAAGAGGCTGGTAGAGATCAAGAGTAGAAAAAACCCCAAACAAATGCAATAAGCTTCATTAATCAAAATGTTAAAGCTTGGGTTGCTACAAGTAGAGCAGGAGATGAAAAGGTCAAAATAAAGCAAGAGTTGGTTTTTTTTTGTTCTTTGGGAAGCAACAAATATTAGGCTGCTATCCATTCTGCACTGAACTTTACATCGGTGATCTCAGTCCCGATTCCTGCTCTGATGAGTTTTTTGATCATTCATTGCTCGTGAATACATTGTTCTGATTTATTTTTGTGCTGCTCAGTAATGCAGTTGTAGGTGGGAAGGAGGGAAAATTCTCCCATGAAATATAATATTCTCCTTCTTTTCTCCCAGATAATGTGTGAACATACTGCAACAAAATTCTGATGGTGTTCTTCAGTGGAACACCTCAACCAAAGAGTGAAGTTCTTTGCTGCAGACAATATTCTGATGCAATTTACTAAACCACAGTTCTAGAATTACTTTTTAGTGCTTGCACACTTAAATTAGTTGTTTTATTATCATTAATTGCTGGCCAAATTCCCATGTAAGAGAAAATATACTTCTGTGGCCCAACTCCATGACCTCCTGTGTAGTCAAACTCTCAGTAAAACTCTGAGGAATGTAAAGTGCTTTTTAATTTTTTTTTCCTAATAATGAGACACTATATTTGAGTAATATGTTATGGGAATAGAATAAAGCATTAAAAGCCGAATTACGTGGTTTAGTCTAAATATTGAAGAGATGTTGCTGCTTTTTTTCCTATAAATTATCCCTAATATCACCAGTCTCCTCACAGATCTGAAGAAATCTGCCTGCCCCACTGTTCTGACAGTTTCAGTCTTAAACAGATTTTCAGCCACTGAAAGAACAATTCCTACAGACCACCCCGAGATTTATGGAAACATCTTAAATAACGCAGAAGTCATCCAGTCTTACGGAATAGCTCTCACCTGTGCATAGTAATATAAAGTACCAAGCATTTAATAGTACAAGTAATACGTAGTCCTAGTCTTGTGGTACAAGCAAAGCAGGATTTCTCTCTATATTCCTTTCTGTGTTCTAGCTGTAATTCATTTTCAATAATACAGTCATTTGCTTGTTGTAAAAAGCAATATAAATTATAAAACCAAAGATAATCAAGCTGCAGGAGTTAACAGGAATGCAAAGTTTGTCCATAGTTATTTTTTAACATTTCAAATAATTTCTGTTTCTGACAGTTACTGACAGCTTGCAGTTACTGGAGGTGAAAATCGGGATGTTGATAGTAGCTTTAGCAATACATACATTAGCTTCTTTTGGAATAAGAATCCATGGAATAAGAATCCATGTTCCCTTCTAAAACATATTTAACACCTTTTCAGACCTTACCTGACTCTCAGTATACAGCAAATTTAAAGGTATTACAAAAAATCCAGATGAAATGTAACTACAAAATACGGCAAACATGGCAAATTATGTACCAGATTTCTAGAGCCTTCCTATTCAAAGGAAATTTCTAAGTTTGAAGTCATTTATTGTGGGTCTCTGAGCTGTCAAAACCCACCTGAATGCTTCCATTGTCAAGAAAAACAGTTCAGCAAGAATATGAGTGAGCACAGGCTCAGCTGTACCTTCCGAGCTGCCCAGAAACGTCTCGTCCTGCAGCCACATTTCCCATGGAGCAGATGACCCCCACTTTGTCACTTTGGATCCCTTGCCCTTCTGGAAGGTAAGAACATCACGGTGCAGTACTGTTCTTAGCCATTTGCAGGCGCACACTGCTCTCCAGTTTAAAAGATACCATCAAGAAAGCTGTTTTCACTGACCTGTTCTTGAGTTTCAGCTTTTACTATTTTGGAGTGGGGTTTTGGTATTTTTTTCATTTTGTGTCTGAAAAGAAGATCTGTTTTCTATGCATGTGTTCAGTCAAGTACTCAGATTCTGTCCTCAAATGACCGTAAATTCAGAACATCTACTTAACTGGAAACTGTGTTCCAACTTACTAACTTCTCTACACCAACAAAAGTTTTGAAAACTCCCAAATTACTTTGGAATGCAAGTCTAATTTTCACAAATATTTGGCTATTTACTTAGGATCCTAAAAACCTCTTGAAAGTGAGGTGAAAGACTTGTCCACATACCAAGATTTCAATACAGGTAGTTTCCACTGGAAATGTCCACAGAGGAAGTTGATGCAGAATAGTTGGTGTGTTCTTTGCTACCCTTTAGATTTACTTTCCCAGCAGAGGAGCCCTTAGACTCCTAAATACTTTGGGCACTTGAAAGTGTTAGTTGAGTATGATTACTCATTTCTGTTAACTGCAGGGTACATGCTCTAAACCACCTAACCGGAAATCCTTTTCTAAGAAATGAAGTTCTCATCACTGAGTAACCAGAACTGTGAAAATGAGAGTTCAGTTCTTGCCCCTCGCTTTGTCACTTTGGGCAGACACTTAGCCTCTCAGCTCACCGTCTCCTCACTGGAGGTGGTTGCACTTCCCTTCTCCCTCCTTTTGTCTGTCTTGTCAGTTTAGATTATGAGCTCTTGCGAGATGGAGGCATTTCTCTCTCTGAGTAATGCCTGCTGCTGCACAGCTGAAATCGGGAATTACGTGTCTAAGTGGTATTATAATCCTAAATAATGAATACTTTTTCTCATGGGAGGAAACAATGGAAGTCAATGGAATTAGTCAAAATCCATTTGTTCCACTGCCACCAAGACGGGTACCTGACCTGGGCTGTTGCTGTGCCTCAGGGCCTACTGACAAACTGGAGTGTGCTTCACCCTCTGAATGCCTGTGTGCTGTAATTTGATGCAGCCAGAAAGCACTAAAATGTAAAAAATAGTCATCAGAGCAGCTCCTCATTTCAGTATTTTGCACCCTTCCAATTAATTTTGGCCTTACCCTTTTATCCTCTTCCCTTATCACACAGTGGATCCTGTTTCACTCATCTTTCAGTGCTGCATTTAAAGCAAAACCAGTGCAAGCTCAGACTAAAACAGTGGCACTGGTTCTAATCCAAATCCTTCGTCTGCTTGTGGACATTTATTTGAGAATAAAATTATCCTAGTTCGGTTGTAACTAGGTACAAATGGAAGTCAGCTCTTTTGACAGACCTCCTTTTCACCCTGGAACATGAATAAAGCCCCATTTGTACAGGAGTTTGGTGTTTAAATGTGCATTGGCACAAATTTGTTATTGGACTAGATCAACAGCATTGAAGCTGCCTCAGTCTGGCAAAGGATGATATATTTTTGTAGGTACAGCTCTACAGAGCTCTGTAGCAGAGCTGTGCTCACAGAGGGGAGATGTCCCATTTACAGGCACTGGCGCAGCCTTTCATGGTGTGGAGTCGTGCAGGTTACCGGGGGGTATTTGGCCTGTTTTAACCCTTATTTCTTCCACTACAGATTACATCACCCTTGAATTTTGCCACCTGACATTTTGGTTCTAGATCCTCGAGTTCAGCCCTGAATGAGACTTTTTAAAATCCGTATTGATAGATACTTACATTGTCTAAGACATTGCATGAGATGAACTCTAATGGAATCTAAAGTGGGTTTTATATCCCCTTTGTTGTCTATTTATAGGCTTTTAAATACTTTGGTATTTAATTACGTGCTCTTTGATATGCACATACACACATAAGCCATCTAGAAGCTAAATAAATTCTTGTCTGTTAATATAATGAACTGTCTGTTATCTTTATGCTTTATCTGCCACATAAAGCAAGTCCAAACAGTAACGTTACTTGTGGGGTTATACCGAACAAGAAAAGGAAGCTGTATCTCTAAAATGTTAATTTGGAATACATTTTTGACAAGTGCTGCTGGCAGGTTCAGAGTTGCTGCTGCGGGGTCATTGTAAGCCATGCCACCTCAGGTCACTCGAGAGCCTTTTTTCAAGGGATGTCAAAGACATTCCCCGAATGTGCTCATTCTCTGACTCTTTGGCCTTGAAAACCTAAATGCAGTTAGCAAGGTCTGCAGGAGAAGACAAAAGCTGATCAGCCCTGCCTGTCATCCAGAGCACTGTCATAATCCCAGCAGCAGCCACAGCTTTGGCTTTGGATGTCTGTGGAGGAATCTGTTGTGTTTTCTGTCATGGGTTTGCCTTATGAGAGCAGGCAGTGTCCCTTCATGTTAATTATTAAATAAGATTGTTAAGTTGTATTGAAAAACGTGACTCATTCTTTCAAAACCTGTTGCCTTTAAGTAGAAGCGGTATTTATCCTCCAAAAGCTTCCTGAAGTGGTAGTGGCAGCAGCAGAATTTTAATGTACCCTCTCTCATTCATCATTCGAAGTCTACAACAACAAGCGATGAATCTTTGATGAACCTTGTCAAGCTTCCTTCGGATTGTAATAGCAGTTTTATAAGCTTCAAAGAAGTGCAGAAGTAATTTGCTGTGACTGTATCTACTTTTTTTTAATCTGTGAGCACTCAGCCCAGTGCTGATACATCACCGGATTAGAAAGTCTTGTCCCTGTGTTTCTGGTGTAAATGAAAACCTACATACCAGATATTCCAAGTGTATTTTCAAGACAAATCCCAATAAAAGCTGCCAGACTATGGAGATCCTTAAAAAAAAAAAATTTTTTTTCTTTTTTCTTTTTTTTTGTTGTTATTGAAAGTGTAATAAATCTATTGACAGTATCTAGAGACAATCTCTTATCCTGGAGCTCTGGGAGCAATTATGAATTGATGATTCTTCTTTTCATTCCATTGTAGGGCTCTTTTCTCTCTGCAGCATGTTCTGACACCCATGAAACACACTTCTCTCTCCAGCAGATACCTTGTTCTGAGAGCACGGTACAGATTTTATCAGAAATAAGCAGTGTGTTCTCAAATGAGGACATTACTTTTGTCATTTCTTGTTTTGTCATCTTGTTTTTGTGCCTCGCTGTGCTAGAGGCTAAAGTCAGAACTACTGAGCACTCAAAGACCTGGAAATTTGTTTACAGTTAGCACAACCTTTGCAGTCACCAGTATTGTTGGCTACAAAAATAACTTGTCCTTTTAAAAGAAGTTTGCCCTGGAACTTTATGACTTGCAGAAACTCTGGATATAGTTTCTCTCCTGGATTAAGGCACATCTGCACGGCTGCCGTGTTTCAAGCCTCTCATAAAGACAGAACAACCGATCTACAAAAGATTCTTGGCACTCAGCAATGCCCAAACGGAGCAGAGCTGCTTTGCCACGTCCTTGCCAGAGGCTGGGGGCGATGTGCTCTTGGTAGGACTCCATCCTGCCTTACAGATTCTGACTGCTGGAGTGCTTCCCAAGGGGGAGCTGCTATTAGCTGGCCCAGGCTGAGATCAGCTCTCTTAGTGTGTTAAATGCTGGGCTGCTCTGCCAGTTCTAGCTGTGTTTCTCCAGTGTTTCAGTTCAGCAGAACATCAAAGGGATAGAGTAACACTGGAGAGGTGCAGCAAAAATACACAAGTTGTTTAGTGGTTTTCTGCTGATTGGTGGTGAGGCTGCAGACTCCTTAAATCCGCTCAGGGCAGACAGGTATTCATAAATCCTACTCAAGTAAGAATATTTCAGTTTCAGTCACTGGTGACTTAACAAGCCTCTATATGCAGAGGTGAATATACCAGGGAAACTTCTTCTTCAATAGTGGGTGAAAGAGGTGACCAAATGATACTGGAAGTGTTATGTTCTCTTTAAAGCCTTACTTTGAGTCTGTGGTTTCTCCAGAATGTTCAGAAAGCTCTCATAGTGTCAGTCTTTGCAATACGGCTGTGAGGTTGGCAAGACAGAAGTTCCTGATGTATCACCTTTACAATATTAATTATCAAATTCTGTGATGAATAACAGCATCACCTTTTCTGAGTGAGCAATACCAGAACTGTGTGCTTCTACACCTGTTTTTCTATGCCTCATCTCCTGTTCTGTGATACCATAACTGCATCTATTTTTAGTTGCAGTGGTTTGAACAACGTTTTCGTATTCTCTGTGTTATTCATTGTTCTACTTCACATGCAACCGTGCGTGGTTTTCCTTTTTTTTGTGTTTAAATTGCAGCTGTTGTGCAGGAGTCTTCCCTGAGCTCTCCAACTCTGACAGCCAGCTGGGCAGATATCCAGCTGGGCAGATTGAACTGAGACATCCAGTTGGACCAGTTCCTTACTCGGATTTGGAATGCAAAACAGCTACTTTTAAAACTGAAATAAAGCTGTGTGTTGGACCTTGCAACCTCTGCTCTGTCCTGTCATCCTGCAGAGGCAGACAGGCCCCCAGAAAGACAAATACGCCCACACGTTTCTCAAGCCAAGAGGTGCAGATTTGTAGGAGGAAGAGGAGAGAGGGAACACGGAAGTGGATGAAGAACGTTAGTTTTGGAGGGAGGCAGGACAGTATGGAAAAAAGCAAAACGTCTGTTCTTCCCAAACAGCCTGTTCTGTTCCTCTGGTCTGAGGAGGCTGGTTTGTTTTAATAATCAAAGTTACGGGCAGGCAGTCATCTGAACGGGCCCACCAGACCTTTTTTGGGGTAGATTTTCTGTGTCATCGCTGCAAACTTGAGAAGCAGATGAGCTGTTGCACTGTGACACAGGTTCAGTGTGTGATCATGGCCAACTGGCCCAAAATTTCTACACTGCTGTTACTTCATTCCTGCCATGGAGATGAAAATACTGTGTCTCGGCACTGCATTGTAAGGTTTATCTATATTTTGTAAAAGAATTTGAATACATCAAGTGTGACACATTTCACTAATAAAAGAAATCCTTTTCTAATGAAGAAAGGCAGCATATTTTAATATTTCAAATACTTGACAGGGGAGCCTCGGTTTATTTCTGATTACCCTAATGACTTATTGTCAGTGAGGCATCACTTCATTTTTAAGAACGCTGATTTTCCCCTCTCTCCAAATTTGGTTGAGTGTTGAAACATCCTACTTTGTAATGCATAAGGAAGTTTCCAGATGGAAAATACCGGAGAGGAAAGCACATTATCACAGCTCACAAGTGCTGTGTATCCTTCAAAGAATTTTGAATGGTTAAGAAATTGCATGTCTTCTCATGAAAACTGCCTTGGCAGCAGAAGTCTTAAAAATGGCACTGTGAAAATGATGGCATTGTTTTTAAGAAATTGTAAGTCCTTATTTGCATAATAGCCCAGCCAGTTCATCTGTTCAGATCCTGCTTGCAAGAAAACCAAGGCATTTTGCTGGTGCTCTGAGCAGGCCATAGACACGTGGGTTGTGACACATGGCATCAAAGTTTTCCAGGTCTGACTGCAGGATGCCTCCCAGGGTTTTTTGACGTGGCTGACTGTTAGCAGAGTTACCTCGTTTTGTTCACGTTCGTCAAGTGAAGGGGGAGGCAAAGGCACTCTGTAAAATGGTGCTCCTATAATCCTGTAATTCGGGTTGGTGAAACCAGTTCCCTAGAGAATCTGTTTGAGAATGAAAACTGACGTGACCAGTGTCAGTGCCTGACAAGTGATCACTCATCTCAATTACCAAAGTGCACTTTTTGCTCTCAGCAGCACAGTAGGTTGAGTTCTGACTTACAGAAACAATTTCTTACAGTGGATCAAAACTCCATTAGTTTTCATTTGGGGTATTTAATTTATTAGACAAGTTGGGCTTGCACAGTGGTATAGCAATTCCATTATATTTCTAGCTAAAAAAAATTGCAGTTAAAACCAAAAAACCTATGACGTACTGGCTATTTATTACGCTATCAGAAAGTTTGGCTGAAATCTTGACAAGTCCATAAGGAGATGTTCTAGTTCTGTTCTCCAAATTTGGAACTGCAGCTGCCAGGGTGGGACTGGGTGATTCTTACCAGTGATGAGCTAATGCCAGAGTTTCCAGAGCTCTTTAAAATCCTGGGGTAAAGAACATAATCGAGTTAAGATTTGGTTTGGATTTCATTTATTGTAGGAATTGCAAGTCCCTTCCTATCTCCATAGCAGTAAATATTTCAAAGGCAATACTTATAAACTTTTGCTGTAACTTATCTTGTTCTCTGACACAGCTGTAAGAGTAGAATTACTCTTAATTTTCTACATTAAATTTACTGCCTGAGCCCAAGCTGTGATGGATCCCAAACAACTCAATTTTATATCCCTCTTCTCAGAAAAAACAATTTTGGTTTTACAATGAGATCAAACTCTTCACTGAGTTATTTGTAATTTGAGAATGTTCTGCCTAGGTTCTAACTTGGCTTTCTTGTTTCCAAGTTCCTTCCAGTCATTTGAAGAGGGAAAGGTTTATGAGGTGGAAGATAAGAAGCAAATGTTAATTTCTGTTTATAAATTTAAAAGATAAGCTGTTCTTTAAAATGTTTTCTCCACTTTTCTCTGTGGCTTTAGTAGTATCTCGGGGAAAACACGCTGGCTCATCTTCACATAGGAGTTATGATGATTAGCCTGATGTAGCCAGAGGACAGTCTCACTTCCCTGCTGTTTTTATTGCCACTGAGAAGCTTGGAAAAAAAGCAAAAGGAAGAAGTTGTACTGCTAAAACCACTGAAAAATGGGAAAAAAGCTAAAAAACACACATGCACAAAAGAACCCCCTAACACAAAAAATCTATAGATGCTCCAATAAACCTGATCAAACATGTTAAAACACACTAAAGCATCAAAAATTGCTCAAGACACCAGAACACACCATGCACTGTACATAACTTCATAGAGGCTCAGGGCCTTCCAGCTTGTGTTAGTGTTGTACCAGAGGTGTGATACACAGGAGCAGTACTGGTCTCTGCCACACCAGACACAGAGTCTTATCCCTGTTTCAAGCTGGAGATTCAGGAAGGCAGAGGGGTGAAGGACAACCTCTGAACTTCAAAATATGTCCCCACAACTTCTTTAAAAATTCCACCTTACTGATTAGGTATTTGCTGCCTGCTTGAGGACTCCAGTGATCCAGGTGCCTCATCTCATGAAGTGCTGACATTTGGCTCAGCATGGATTGAACAGCAGGTAGTGGAGGAACTAAACAAAGCCTTCAGCTATCCCCTGAGCTATCACTACCACTCTATCACTATCAGCTATCCACTAAGCACATCAAACATTCTCTGAGAGATTTAAAGAATAATGACACTATTTGCCTAATTACTTGTTGCATAGTTAACTGATTGTTTTGACAGTAAAATTACTTTAATTTAGATGTCTGATCACATAGGACTTTTTTTTTTTTTTTACCTCTTTTAATTCATCACTTATTGCCCTGCCACTATTCCATTCTGTGTTCCCATGGAGTTTAATCCTCATGTCTCTAAAATATTAAAACCACTTGAGGCACAGGGTCAATGCTGCCATGCAGGCAGTGAATACTAATGCAGATGCTGTGCTTCATATTCCAGACTGAGCCTTCCAGGAGGAGGAGGGATCAGGAAACCTTTCAAGTGCTGCACTGCCATCGACAGCTTTATTATAATGTAAATCAAATAAGAGGAAACACGTTTAACAAAACATCAGAGTTTGTCAGGGTGTTTTTATTATTTAGGAAATACCACACATGAAATGGAATTTTAGTTTGTGGTCTCTGTTAACTGGATGCCCAAAGGCAGCTGTACAGCGATGTGTGCAGGGGGTTAGCTGTTAGATAGAACACTCGTGTGAATGGCAAAATCTGTACACAAACCAACATGTGCAACAGACTGTGACTTATTTCTTGGCATGTAGAACTGTGTAAGTGGAATTCGGAGTTGCCTGGCAAGGGTCAGCAGTTGCTGCTTCCAAGAGCTGCTGTCGCACTTATGTATCACCACAGTAGCTGAGTAGAACTCATAAATATTTGGTGGGTCCTCATATTGTCTCACTGAACTAGAAAGACCTGGTGATAAAGGTGTTTATTCAGCATCTGTGCTCTGGAATCAGGAGGAAAGAATAGAGGTGGTGGTGAGAGAAGCAGACAGGTAATCAGGCAAAATTAATTGATGGAAGAGAGGCCAAAATCCACTTGACAATGGAGAAGGACAGACGGGTAGCAAGGGGAATTTGAAATGATAAATAAATCTGTTCTGTCTGTCCATTATATGTTTCTCACTGCTCATCCGAGTTCCAAGAAAACACAAGTCCAAGTGTGGAGACTGGGAGGATTGCAATTATTCAGAGCACAGGAGCGAAATAATTGTGATGAGTATAATCCTGAACTGGAACTTGCTCATTTCAATTTCTAATGAGACCTGTGCATGGCACAGAATAAATGATAATTATAAGCACTGCAGGAGCTTGTTGCTGTCATGACTGAAGTCTGATCATTCTATATCTGTTATTTAATTAAATTTGCCTATAAATTCCACATTACGTGATATTAAAGATAAGACCCAAAGTTGTTCTTTTAATCCATCAGAACTTCTAAACCCAAACTGCTCCGTCATGCTTTCTTCCCTGGAAAAACCAGCTAGTAGCTAAATCTGTTATTTTATTGTAACAGCCTGCTCCTTTCAAACTCATTCATGCACTGAATCCAAAGGCTGATTATTCCACGGTGACTTAAACTTTGACTTATTTTTATTAAGTGTAACAGGTCTGATTAGCTATTTATGGAGGCAATCAAACAGCCTCTGGTGCAGAGCATCTGAATACCTACAACAGTACAAAAATTATCAGGATTTCCAGCCTTGGGGGGTGGTGTTTCTGATTTCAGATTTAACAGCTCAGAGGCTGTACAGAAAACGTGCATGTGCAAGCACCTCACGAGTTCTTTCTCTGCTTGAGAAAGATCTGGAGGTGGAAACTTGGGGGCAAAAGAACAGTTCAGAGAACTGAATGAGGCTCAGCTCTGCCACGGTACAGACTTGGGCCTCTGAGGTTTTTTGGGGGTTTTTTTTGTCTCCTTTGTTTTTTTAATGTCCATTAAGTTCAACATTGCTTGAATTTTACTTAGAGAATTGAAAGGACTCAGCAGTGAAAGTGGCTGCTTCTTTGAGGGGTTTGTTCTTCTATGTGTCAGTGTCTACTAGCTGCTACCATTTCTTACCTTCTTGAGGAGAAGCCTTAACATCCCAGATTTCCCTTTTGTTAAAAATCCAGAATTATGTCCTTAACATTGCCTTACAGGCAGAGTTGAGCCAATATTTTTTCTTCAAAAGGAATAATTTACTTTTTGCATATCTTTCCCCGGACTGACTTGGAATTGTTTTATTCTTCTTACAGTCTTGATGTCTTTTTTCCCTAACACAAAATGCAAACTATAGATAGATGGTGTTCACACAGCTTAATAAAACTCCCTTGTTTTCTTTTGCTAGAAAAATGTATCCTGACACATCAACTAATTGAAATTAGCTTTACATAATGGTCATTTGTTGTAAAAACTATTTCCTAATATTAATCACAGAATGGTTTGTATTGGAAGGGACCTTAAATATCATCCAGTTCCAGCCCCCCTGCCATGGGCAGGAGCACTTTTTCCTAGGCCAGGTTGCTCAGAGCCCCATCCAACCTGGCCTGGAACACTTCCAGGGGTGGAGCATCCACAGCTTCCCTGAGAAACCTGTTCCATTGTCTCACCACCCTCACAGCAAAGAATTCCTTCCAAATATCTCTTCTAAACCTACCCTCTGTTAGTTTAAAAATATTCTCCCTTGTTCTGTTCCTAGGTCCAGGTCTGCAGTTCCTCACTCTGCATTTGGTGCTGTTTGTTATCAAAAGCTGTTTGATGGCAACAGGCCTGATAAGAATTTTTGATGGTCTGTGAGAAATACAGGGCTTTCACAGTGGTCTGGCCTGTTTTATGGGTTTCATATGATATGTTCTCTCTTACCTACAAAGGGTCCTTCAAGTGAAAATAACCTTTGGTCTTAGAATGCATTAACACATGGCAGCACAGAGGCTGTCACATCCCTGCTACTGCTCTACGTGTTCATGTTCGTATTTTAATTGGCACTGGACTGCACCGAGATATCAACTTCAGTTGGCTAAAACCAAATTATACTGGAGATGTGAGTACAGGAGTCTGCACTGTTTCAGTGGTCTCTGTATGACCAGTGTTCATAAAACAAATAATTTGTTATATCTTGCACTCAGTTTTAAAGGAAAGCATCCTATTGAACCACTTTAATTATCTTCAATGAAGATTAATTGCATAGTTGCAGTAATATATTTTCCTCTCTGTGAGCAAACTAATGACAAAATAAGGATGAGATTTTGGATGAGAAACCTATCGTTTTCAATGAATAACAACACCAAATGACAAAATTAGGTACGACTTCAGTTTCATCTCTAACTTCGCTTTCAGCTTGGCCACATCTCCTGTACTCTTCTCCAGGTAGCACTGTGGCTTTGTTAAATGTGTCCAGGTCAGTTCTAGCAACCTTACCCTTCCTTTTCTGCTAAACTTAGCCTAGAGGCAGTTTTTCTGACCCAGTCTTTTTTTCCCAGCATTATAGTTCATCATTTTTCCTGTACATTTTGCTTTTTCTGTTGCGTGTTACTGGAGGCTGATGAGACAGCCCTTAGTCACTGAAGAAATCTGTGCTTGCAGGGTGCTATGGCGTAGCCAGAGCAAAGAATTCCCATATTCCCAGGGTTGCAGGGGGATGAGTGTTGTTATTCTGCTGAAGGAGGGGAAGAGGGCAGGCCCAGCACGCCCCGCTGTGTTTGACATCACGTGTGTGTGTGTGTGTGTGTGTGTGTGTGTGTGTGTGAAGCCGTGCAGTGGGTGAGGAACAAAGCATTCCCACCTAACAAAGCTGCTCTCCCTCCGGCTGCTGGGAATGTGATGCTGCAGAGCTCTTGGATGAATTTTTTTGTCTGGGCAAATTTGCCAGGGAAACAATGACTTTTTGCACTCAGGAACTAGTGATCATTTTATTGAGTTGTCTAAAAAGCACAACTCACGAGGAAAGATTTTCTAGCTGCTTTATTCTGAGCATGCACGTAGACACACACTGCCCAGATACTTCGTAGTTAATTAATGTTTTGTGAGTCTGAGGCTCCTTAATTAGACCAACGATTTGAAATTGCATTCAACAATGCAGGATGTAATTTATATTAGAAATGCCCATAGTAATTATCAAGATTGGGAAAGAGGTGACCCAGACTGGATTTAACTAAAAAACTGTCAGCAAAAGAAATTAAATGAACACTCAGTGTTCCTAGGAGATGAGAAAAGTGAGTCCCTGATCACTCTCTCAGTGGGTGATTTTATGCAGAACTGGTCTGTCATGCTAATTCAAGGGTTACTTCCTGATATTAAAACCCCCCTTTCCTTGTCCTCTATATGGTCTCAAATGGTGAAATCCTTTAATAATATACCTGTAATTTTAGTGAGAACCTGTCAGATTGCTATGTAAAAATAACTGTATCTCAGACAGGGACCTTTATATATATCTTCTAGACGAAGCACCTAGAAATCATTGACTATCTAATAAGAATTTACTCAATACGTTAATCGTAATTAACTTTTGGGGTTTTTTGAACAGGTTGTCCTAGTTTATGTGATTAAAGGCTCATCTCTATGGCACAACCAAGCACAGAAGCACCGTGGCACACAGGGGAAGCCCAAATAACTCAGGGGTTACTTGCCTGGGGGTGTGTGACACATTACAGTCACTAAACTCCATTTCTGACTGTTGTCCTGAGGGAGGGGACTCTGTTCTGTGTGTGGGTGGGTGGATGGGTGGGTTTCAGTGCCAGCAGCTGAGTTGGGGACCGTGGATCACAACAGGGG
>VXBT01002584.1:280732-335769 GCA_013400235.1 Oriolus oriolus | reverse complement strand
GGGGCTGTTGTCTTTGTGTCCACAATGGAAGGGATGGGGGTCCGTAGCCACCATCTGGGTGCGTGTGCCGGGCTGTAAGTATCAAGCAGGACCAGTGGCAAGCAGGGAAGAGGCTTGGGAGCCAGGTATTGAGGTGGCTGTAAGTGTGGGTCAGGTACTGCAGAGATCAGCATCACAAGGTGGCTACTGGAGGGAGCAGGAGGTCCAAGCCAGCTCCTAGTGAGACCCCAGGGTCTGGGGCTGACTGAGGGCAGTTTGAAGGTCTGTTTCTCTGTGTGGGGGGAAAATGGAGCTGGAAGGATCCACGGGCCAGCTGCTGGGAAAATATAAACATGTATGTTTATATTTTCCACTAAGGGACCTCCCTCCTGATCATCCAGAGAGGTGAACAGGATGAGGCCGTGGGTGCTGCCCTGTGCATGCACGAGTGTTTCTGTCGGAGGGAACGTGTGTGGGTGTTTATTTGCCAACTTCTTGCGTGAGAAAAGTTGCTGGTGTCTCCTAGTTATTCTAAGGTGAACTTTCCATCAGCTACACTGGGTGCTGCGGGGGAGAGGGACCAGATCTGAGGCAAATGAGTGGATAATAAAAGCAAGATACCCTTGGATCCTTCCCTTTTCCTGTGGATGATCTACGCCAACAGCAGCAACCTTCGACTGGATTGCAAATACACAGTTTGCTCTATGAATATAAAATTTATTCATGATACTGCTTTCAGCTTGAGTCTTCCAGCCCAGAGAAATGAGGACATTGATGGGCATGAATAATCAATCAGTGGTATATATCTTTGTCAGCTCAATATTTTTTCAGCAATCTGGAAATGAAAATGAGAAAAAAAATTCTAGGAGCATGTTTGTATTTATGCATTAATGGCTGACAGTTTTAATTATTATTTAGTATTTCTATTTAAGGCACCAGGCATTTAGTCATCTGGTTGCCCAGGCTCTTCTTCAGCATTGCATCAGGTTTATGAATAACCTGTAATGACAGATGGCAAAGGGCATTTTCTGACAGCTGTTGATTTCCTGGAGTTGCTGACAGGTAGAGGAAAATAGCTCCATAACCATCCGTAGGACAATTACAACACTGGCAAAATAAAATCTTTGGCTAACAACTTATTAAATTTTCCTCTTCTCCTGAATATTTTTCCTGGTTTTGCTCTTTCAGAACCTCTTGAAGCTCTATGGAATGAAAGCTGTCTGCTTTAACTTAGTTATCCAAATTTGCTGTTTTAAACATGTTCCACTAATAAAGAAAGCCATTGTCAGCTGTGGACCAACAACATTTCCCAACATGTTGGCAAAATACTTTCCCGTGAAGAATTTCAGAGTGTTACATGGAACACATTCTTTTTCAGGAAAAAAAATCCCAAGAGCTGGACCAGGGACCTGACTGCAGATTTGTTGCCAGTATGTGCTTCTTCCTTCTGGCTTTTTCAAAAATCGCAGCACAGAACATTTTAGTGGAGTCTAACATCAGTAGCTTGTCTAGAAAAGTATGTGAAATCCATGTTTTTAAAGAAAATAAAACTCATCTTTCTTCTTTTATTAATACTATTTGAAGTATATCCTGTGACTTCCCTTTATGTGCTCTAGACTAGGCCTGCAGATCACTAGAAATTCAATTTCAGGTCTGCAGAGCTGAGGCACATCAGCATTTGCTGTTACATCTTAAATGAAACTCAGAAGACAAAGTGAATCCTGCAGAAGGCAAGGCCATCAACAGCCTTAACAGTTTATTTTAAAAGAATTTGGATTTTCTGCCTTTTAGGGCAAAAGCTCAGCTCTCATAAAGTGGAAAAATTGAATATAAATTTTCAACATCACTAAGTGATGCTAATCTGAAAATCACAGTCTACATGGCTTTTTTTTTCCTTTTCTTCTTCTTTTTGTTTGGTTTGGTTTTTTTTTTTGTAAGAGCTACCATATTATGTGCTAATTGTTGCTGACCTCTGTATAATCTTTAGGCAGCCTTCCAGGTCCCAGTAGGAAATGGTCTGCCAGCTGAGCTGACCACAAGGTTGACAAGGCCAGTTCTGAGGGCATTTTCTGTGCTGCTGGTACCTGCAAACTGACAAAGAAATTAATTTGTAGGAATTTCGCACTGACACTGAAATTTGAGAAAGCTTTAATAAAGGAATAAGAATGGCATTTAGTTAAAATGAAAAAAAGAGTGCAGAACAGTACTGCCAAACTTCCATGAGGACAAATATTTTGATCCGGGAACAGCCTGATCTTCTGTCTTGTCACTTCTGATGCAGCATGTTTAGGGTTTTGCTCACAAGTCTCTGTATCTCTGACACCCTGTTTTTTGCTCTAGCAGCAGACACAGGCTGTAAATGCACTTCCTACAGGAGCAGGAAAGATCAACACACAATTCATGAAGTTTCTGTTCCAGGCCAGAATTCCATTGCACAAAAGGAAGGACAGGGGGAGCACTGTTCATATAAAAAATACGTAGCAGAAAGTCACTCTATTCCATATCTTCTTTCTTCTCCTGGTACTTATTTGCCATAACTTCTTTCTCCTGGTGCCTGCACATTCAGCAGCCTGTTCTTTCGAAGGCTGATTTCAGGCCTTCAAAAAAAAAAAAAAAAGCAATTTTCCTGGCATACCAGCAGTCTGAGCCAGATGTCACAGCTACCTCTGCATTCTCAGTATGGCTCTTCCAGAGGAGACCTTCAGCTCCAAAACTGTCCATGAACGTTCCATGCCTTTATTCAGGGACTAATGAGAAAGAACAGGAACAGCAGCCACTTTTCAGGAAGATGGGAGGAAGTGAGAGAGGACCTGGTAACAGAGCAGTGATCATCTACTGCCTAGATGAGAGTGTACAATTATTACCTAGATATCAATAAAATTACTGATTATCTGGCAGAGACCACAGTCCCTTCCTTGCACATATCTGGGATGAATTTATCCCACAGCAGTTCATAGGTGCAGGGAACAACGTGGCCCAGAATAGACAAACAAGTCCTCATCTCCATCCTGAGACTGTCACATTGAGAGACACCAGTGTCCACTTAGATCTGGAATTCTTGGAGAAAGGATCAATTGGCCAAATGTTAACATGGTCCTATAAAATTACATTTTTGCGCTAGAATAAAGCTTGATGTTTGCATGTTTACCCTTCCCTGGGTCAAGACCAAACAGCTTTTTTTCTTCTTTTTTTTTTTTTTTTATTGATCTATTTTCTACCTCAGACACAGCACTGCACAGCTGGTCTGCTCTCATCCTACTTAGCCCAGTAGATCAGTAGAATCTTCCTCATTAATAGCCCTCATTCATTATGAATTATAGTTTCTGTGTGATAACATGCAATCCAATATGAAAAGTGATTCCAAAATATAAGATAACTGCAAACCCGTCTGGAAAGAGGGACTGTGGTATTTAATAATTATCTTTTATGTGAGTCTGTGAATGGAGACTTTGTCTTCAAAGATGTAGGTTGGTTTGGGGAGTAGGAGCTAACTGTTCTATAAACCCTTTCCTCAGAGTCTCACAGTTAGAGCAGAGAAGATTTCTTGCAGAAACTTGTCTGAAGAATCTAAAAAAAGGAGTGGAGAATGAGACTGTAAAAGTGGATGGTACAGTTCTGTGCTAAAAAGAGCTTTGCTTTCCAAAAAGAGGTGAGAGAGCAAAATACACAAACACAAAATAAGTTGTACTGAAACTAATGAAGACTGGCAGTTTCCTAAACTGTGCTTTAATACTCCCTAATCGCTCCCCAGAAATACTTCCATCTTCCATTTCCATGCTTGGATTCCTCCTCTCAGCTTCCTCTCAAACCACCTACTAATTAAACAAGACTATTAGCAGCAAGTGTTGTCATGCAAGCCAGAATGCAGGTCCTTACTGTTCAAATACTTTACGGTGTATGGGATGCCCACCATTTTCATGGCTCAGAACAGATAAAAATTGAGGCTCCATTACACAAAATCTCATTTTTCACAAGCTGAGAAGTTCACATCTACAGCTCTCATATAATTTTAGATGCAAGGGATCAATTAGTTCAAAATTCATCAAGAAGAAACTGATAGGCAAACTTGAAATTTTTTAAATAAAGAATTTAGACTAAAACACCCTATGTGTGGTTTTAACCCAATCTAAAAAATTCAGGATTTGAGGTGTCCTCTAAGAAAGCATTCTTGTCTCTTCAGCCTCAGAAAAATAGTTGCCTTCTTCATCATCTGTAAAAAGAACAAGGAATCAAAAAAATGAACTGTGACAGCAGACTGGGGATTATGAACTTCTGGAGCTTCCTGCCGCAGGTATCTGAGGAGGATGATGGTATGAGGAAGTTCAAAAAGGGAAAAGACAAGTTCATGGTCAGCAGGTTCACAAAGAGATGCAGGGCAGCACTACAGTCCCAAACGTACACAGTCCATAGTTCTGGATGTGAGAGGAATACAAGGGAGATGGACAGCAGAAGGCAGGTTTGTGTGATCTCCCTAAACAGCTTCCACTCCTGCTCGTATTAGAGACAGAATCCTGGGCTTCACCTTGTCATGCCATTCCGAAGGTTTTTGATGCAGTATGAACATTCCTTTAGTTTCCCTTCAAGACAACCACCATTAAACAATTCATTAGGGAGATTCCACCAACAGTGGCAGGTCTGTAGTTGGTTTTTGGGCAAAACCACTTTTCTTCTAAATCCCCACATTTTAACTGTTACTCAGTATCAAATGCTTCCTGCAGGAAAAGGCCTCACAATAAAAGGCAGCCTTTGACGCTTTCCTTACAAGGCTCCTAGGAGGAAGACTTTCACTCACACAACTGTACAGGCATTAAACATGTAATCAAAATGTATTCATACAACACTTTCCCAGGCAGAAGCCAGCCTAAAAAAAAAAAAAAATTAAAACACCCTACATAAAAATACTTTAGGTCTAGGATTATCCTATATATACCAAAGTCATCCAGCCGAAGGGTGCCTGCCTACCTACATACGGCAAACATGAAATTTTCAGTCTTACAAAACAATCTCAATTTCCCCAAAGCCTCGCTGGCAAAAAGGAAACAGTTGTGCAAAAACTACTTTAACATTAACACTTGAAGAGAGTCTCTAAAGGTTCCAATGCTCTACTGCAATATTTTGGGTTTGGACCACTCCTACAACACCTCTCACCTCTCAGTGGTGCTGCATTGCCAACAGCCACAGCTGCCCAGGCCCAGAGATGTGCCCAGAACTGCACATGCAGGAGCACTTCCTTTCATTTATGAGTGCACAAGCTAACCTGGCCTCCAGAATTAGCAGAATTCTGGCCACTATTTTTAAAGATCTGATTTTGGACTTCTGGGCACCTGGATTTAGAAAGGATTCAGGAACGTACACACTTCTATATTTAACTTAATTTGCACAGTACATGATTGTAAACTCTCAGTCAGACTTTTAATAGGATGGAGCTACAGCTACGAGGATATCCTTCATCCTAACAGTAAGAAAACAACTACTTAATTAAATCTGCAGCAGTGACTGTCTCCCCACTATGCCCCCAGTGTGAGCTGCATCCTCGAGATCAGCACGCCTCATTAGAAATCAGGTGGTGTTTGGGTATTTGCTTCTGCAGTGCTGCAAATTAAAAGCAGTTGACAAATTAAAAACAGTTAATTGTGCGCTAAGTGGCAGATTAAGCATTTATCTGCTTTGGAAAAATTAATAGCGGGAAACTATAAAGGCAAGTGCACTTCCTGCAATAAGCAAAATTTAGGTGAAAGAACACGCATTTTTGTAAGGAGGTCAACAAGAAAAAACAAGAATTTCTGAATATTTTAATCTTCATATTTTATATACACTATATATTGAAAGTATAAAGGAGTCTGAAAAGATATTTTGAGGATTTTTAAAAATCCTAAATCCATACAAAAACAGTCATCTAAAAAATCCAACTCAGCAAGACCGTTGTATTTCTTAACCACCAAAATGTTAATACAGAGTAAAAAAAGGATTGAAAACCAAGGAAGAGCAGAAGTTTTCAATCCTGATTTGCAAGTATCACTGAGATATCAGATTTGTTTGGTTTCCCAGTTTAGGTCCCACTTTTCCATTTCCCTAACATGCGCCAAAATCACAGCATCATCAAAGGCCAGCCATGATAATAAATAACCTGGTAAAGCCGTCAAGTGTTAGAAACTTGGTTATGAACTGCAAATATGTATAAAATAACAAAAAATAGATCAAATTGGATTACTGCAAATCAGCATCTGCAAAAGCAGAGGTAGGATCTGGCTCAATGTGTGCTACCTCAGTGCAAAACCCAGCCTGTTCTGTATCCACCACTTGCAAATGCTGCTCTCTGCTGACATCTGGTTAAAAGTATCAAGGAAGAGCTGCTCCCTTCTTCCTCTGATTTGGCTTTCGTGGTGGACAAGGGACAGATGTGCAATGGGAGAAATGTGTCTGACAGGATATCCAGCTCCATCATCTTCATTTCATATGTTACCAGCTTACAGCCCATGTCTCACGGGATCAAATACTCCCACTTCCCACTGAAAAAGGGACCAACATCCCAATAGCTTCTCTCTGGAGAAAAAAAAAAAGAGGTTTATTTGCATTCCATTCTAAATCTTAGGAACTATTTAAGGCAGATACTTAAATTAGGGATGGACCACTGAAATTGTGTTGCATCTTACATTTTCAGTGATGTTAATAAAGTACATAGAAGGATAAATGCTGCCCGAAGTGCTGTTGTACATTATGTAAAAAGGAAGTGTATGATGTAGAGAAACTAGAAAGAGGTAAACATCTAGCCTTGCTTCACATTCAAATTGCAAGAGGCTTAATCATTGGCTACAGTGTCTTTGGTCTGGGATTTGAAATTCAGTGTACTAAGTCAATGAGCCAGGTTTGCTCATTCCTGTGGGAGTTAAGGAAACAACAGCTGAATATAATTTTATGAGGCCGCAAACTTAGCTGATCCCTTGAGCTCAGTTTCCTTATCCTATTTCTCTAGGATCCACAATTAGCCCTGTGCATCGGGGCTCAGGCCACTTGAAATTAGGAAATGGATGGGAAGAGGATTGTCTTATCCCAGTGGTTGGGATCTCTTCCAAACCCACACAGTCTTCTTTAGATCTGGGTATATCTGCAGTGGCAGCAGGTCCCTGTGCTCATTGGATTAAAGATGAAGTGCAAGATGTGCAAGCACAACCATACCTTAAATTTCACCCTGCGCTGAAGAGGTTTGCTGAATCCTGATGCAGCATTAAGGTGGAAGTTTCGTTTTGCTGAATCCTGATGTAGCATTAATGTGGAAGTTTAGCCTGTTTCTGAAGGGTTGGTAACATTACTTTTTTTGACAACATGAGAACATCCTGTTTTGAGAAGTGGCACATTCCCTTCCTGTAGCATTACTTCATAAACTAAGTCTCTAGCAGTCTGAAGCAGTTTCAGCAGGGAAGTGCTGTGAGAACTGGCTGTTGAGACAGCTGAAAGCAAGGCTGACCCTTCAAACCTCTCCTTCTTGATCTGTTCACATCCCAAGAGACCGATGTGCTGCTCTTTCCTCACCACTTCTTGCCACTCCAATAGGAGGTTGCATTCCCACAATTGACACCCTTTCAGACATCACCTGCGTTCTCCTCACTCTGTTTAGTGCAGAACAGATGGTTCAAACCACTCCAACAACCAGCTGTGCCCCAGATCTGGTCACAGCAGTTCACAGGCAGAGTTGGCACAACTATGGAAGTGTCAAGCTCCGAATGAGAAGTAATGAACTCTTTACCCACACCAGACAGATGCCAAAACACTTCAATCATGCCTCGGGAGGGCATAGACACTAATAATTCTATGTAGGTAAAACATTTTCTTGATACAGAAGGGGCTATGGTGGCAGCAGCCATGCAGGAGTAATTAGTATCTCTAACAGCAATATCTCACATCTCTGCTAAGAATCAGCTGCTACAGATCTGGACAGACCTTCTTCCAGCTACACCCCCAAGCTCATTCTGCTAAAGCCTGAGGTGTAACATCGTTGGGGAATACAGAGGAGATGACTAAGACTCACTCATTTCAGTAACTTTAAGAGCATAACAAGGTGGGAGAGGTAAAAAGGAAAGAAAACTGAAGAAGACTGAAGACACCATTAATTATTCTTCAATAAAAACATCATTAAAAACTGCCTATTGTTTAGGCACAAGGACTAAAACTGACTAGTCAAAGTCTAAAAAATAATCAATAATGTATTGAGGACTTAACTGACCAAATACTGTAAGGAGACACTATCAGAAATCCAGACGATGGTCAATCAAAATGCTCAATCTTTTCAATTGCCAGCAAAAAAAATGAAGAAACTAATAAAATGCATGTCTGCTTGAAAAATGCATGATCTGTTAGTCTCTACCTGCATTGTAAATCCCTTGGTATGTGCAGGCCAAAATTTAAAAATAAGCATGATCAAAACATGCACGACTGATGCCGTAATGAAGTGGGACATGACATGAAAGATATCAAATGATTGTTATCTCCTTGGTTCATGAGGCACCAAAATCTGACTGGAAGGTGGTCATTGCAGCATTGAAACCTTGCAGCTGAGAGGTGAATGTTAATTTTTGGTGAAAACTGTTCCGTAGCAATGATGGGTAAAGCCAACAGTAAATGAGTTCATTAACTCTTTCAAAAATGTCTGTGGTATGTCCCTGCCCCATGGGGAGAAGCTTCAAGCTACAGGAAGTTCAAGATGACATTAATAAAGCAAAAACTTCGTTGAAATAATCAGATGTTACTACCCCCTCACCTAAGTGATGATCCACCAAAGTGGGTTTTTTAATAGGCAAAACTATTTGGTACTTCAGCATCTTGAAGTCAGTCTGTTGATAAGTTTTCCTGAGTCCCCAGTGTATACAGCTGATAGCCTTTAACTTGTTTCTCATTAATCATAATATTTTTTCATAATTAAAAGAACAAAATTATCTTTAAGAACTGTAGGGCTCTTTGATCAGAACTGCCAGACTGTCAGAAGTCTGAAAAGGAATATAAAACTCTGCTCAGGACTAACTCATCCACACTTGATTTGACCATACATGGCTTTCTCTGAAGACGTAAATGGTGACTAAGCCTTTATTTGTTAATCTGAAATGCTTACACTCAAATAAAATATGATTTCTTCAAACACATTAATATGAATAAATCTGGCTTGGTGAATCAGTTGCAAGTGCCGTACTAAAAAATTGGAATCTCAAGAGACATAAAAAATAATTAAGTCCTTGCAGGAAATTCATCTGTTTTCCCACTTACTCCCAGGAGATTTACATGCAAAGCTTGTATTGAAGCTACTTGTAATTAACATTAAGCACTTACAAGAACACAGAAAATTTGAATGCTAGGGGAAAAAAAAGCAGTATTTTCCAGCCATTAAGATCTATGTCTTAATTTAGATCTGCAGATTTTTATGTTTATGAAAGTTTTGGGTTTGTGAAACATGTACCAAGGGTGGCTCTTCAGAACTGAGACTTTCAGTATTATCCTGCTATTCTGGGACTGGTTCAGATTAAAAATGCTCCACTTTAATCCAAGAATAAAAAAGTTCTATGATAAGTGCTATTATGAATCTGGATGCAATTAATTGGAGAAGCAGTTCTGATTATGTTTGTTGGCTTAAATAGTTGCATGGATCTGGTTAATACCTGTAACCAGGAATATTCCACATGGTTTTGAAATGAACTTTCAAACATTTTTCAATATTTCACCTCTTTTCGTTGCATGTGACTGTACTGATGCAATGTTTTGTAGACTTAGGTAGGGTAATTTCCCTCTGTGTGGGAAATTTGTGCTGAGGTAAATCACGTTACTGCAAAACTGATTGAAGGATAATGTGCTCCTAACCAAGTAAAGCCAACAAACTCCAAACGAACACATGCACAGTTTCCTGAAGTAATGTATTGCATCGGGGGATATGAAGTAATGTCTCAAAGAATCTTGACCCTAGAACATTGCAAATCTAATTGGAGGGCACTCTGGACTGGTTGGGGAATGTCAAGAGGAATGAAAGTTTTCTAGTATGACACGTAAGTTCAGATATATTTACATAAAAGTCTTTAAATCTTTCAATAGTGCGTTCAGTGTATATAACCAAAAATACCTGGAACACACTCAGCAGCAAAGCTGTTAGATCCACCTGAATCCTGCAGATTTTCACTGAATTTATTGTATTGTACCCATGTGAAGGAATATCTGTAACTCACGAACCTCCCACTGTGCTGGGAATCCCAAGAATGACATGGATAAATATCTATGGATTTATATGAGTTATGAGCCAGCTACTATAGGAACTGGTGGAGCAAAAGTTTTCCTCAGGGTTACAAAATGAAGACATTTCTAAAATCCTATGTATTTTTGCAGCAAAACCAGCAGCCCCTCCAAAGAAAAACAGTGTTTTGCCTTATTAAAGTGGTGATGAAGTACCAAAGTATGACCCTGAAGGACAAAGGCTATGCAAGTGTAGGCCTGGATTCTGAGGCCAAAGCGTTCTAAAACTTGTGCTCCAGTGCCTCTCTTCTTCAGTGGAGAAGAGATTTCTTGAAGAAGCCGTTGTGAGTGGTTGTTGCAGAGGTATTGGCAATAACAAGTGTACACTGATTTTCAGGGAAAAAGTGGCGGATGACAGGGTTTTCCTGCAGCCTCTGAGGCTCTTCTAGCTCAGCCAGCCCAAACACTCCTTGGGTTTGCTGCCTGGCTGCCCCTGTACACCTTCAAATCTTGCTGAATCTTCACGTGCAAAGCCTGTGCCATGTGAGTGTCACGTTCCCTGGCTTTGCTTTTTTCCAGGTGGTTCTTTGCCTGTCAGGAGTGCAGCCTGGTGCAGCATGCTGAAGTGATTTCCCAGTAATGACAGTGACACTGCTCAGGCTGCATTAACTGCGCTGCTTCATGGATGTGGCGCAGAGGTTGTTCCCCAAGAGATCCTCTGTTACGCAGCAAAATGAAGTCTCCTCTTCCCACAGAAAAGATGTAAGGCCCATATGTCATGATCAGTTTGGACCTCTCAAATTTGCAGGACAAGATACTCTGTAAATTAAACTTTTCTCATCAGCTCTCTGGGAAAGAAAAAAGCCACAAACAAAGGCTCCATCCCCCTTGCACGTGAATTCACCACAGTTCATCTCCTCTCTCACTGACAAGTCCTTTAATTCTTAACTCTCAGCTCATGGTCTGTAACTCATGCGCTACTGAGCAAAACAAAAACTGTGAGAGTGCTCATCCTTCCTCTCTCCTCCATCAGAGTGTGGGCATCCCCTGCATCCCAGTGGGATGCACCGAAGCCTGAGCAAGCTGGCTGCTGCTGGAGCTGTTTCAAAAGCTTTTTGAGCGAGCTGACATGTTCCTACTGCTCTGAGTGGAAGTTAATCTCTCCCATTGCCATGAGTTAGGGAGCTCTGAGGAAACTGCCCCAAATCAGCATGCAAGGAGGATGATGGATGGATGGATGGATGGATGGATGGATGGATGGATGGATGGATGGATGGATGGATGCAGGGGACAGTGGCTGCATAAGGACCTTCTGTTTTCCTGGTGTTGTAAATAGTCAGAATTGTACAGCTGAGTTTAAGTTGGTGAAGAATTGAGGAGACTGGTCGAGGGAAACTTGAGCTGAGCGCTTTCCTTATCTTGCACCAGGCATGAGCAGGGGTGGAGGACTGCAGGATGTCTGGAATGTGAGGCACAGAAGAGCACCTGCACCTCTATACCAGCCATTGGCCTCACTGCCCTTCACTGTTGTTGTGAATCCGGTCCGATAAGGAGATAAGGATGTGCACAAAGACTCTCTGGTGAAGGTCAGACAGCCTTTACTGCCACTTCAGCATATGGAAGAGGACCAAAGTGTTCGTTCTACCTTCTGTGTCAGCTATAAATTCTGACAGAAAGTAACCAGGACCCTCATTAAGCTCTTTTTCCATATTAAGTTTCACACCCCTAAGAATGCAAGTGAAAAAAAATAGAGGACATGTAACACATGTGTGACCAAAGTCACCCAAACTCCAGCTGTAAGGTGTGATTGTTCCACCCCACTGGGAAGAGTCAAAATTTACAGTACAAAAGGCAGGCTTTGGGGCAAAAAAGACAGCAAGGGAAACACCTCGGCTCGGGATCAGTTGACAGACTGTGTCCTCCCTCCTCTCCTGAAGGGACACCTTTAGGTGAACTTCGCAGCTCCAGCTGCACTGGAGCAGAGGTGGGAATATTCATTTTTATATTTATATTGTTAGTAGATCTCTATACTTTCTATGGCAGCACATACTAACATGTCTGTAGCTAGTGCATTTATCACCAGCGATTCTGAGCGTGCTTTTCTGTTCCTTCAATAATCTGTACTGTTCGTGAATCTGGATGGTGCAGGTCCTCATTGAGCACAGTTATAGTGCTGAATTGGCTGTGATCAGAAATCACAGCCCACTGATCTCTGAGAACCAGCTGGAGCCCAGGGGGTTTACGGTCTAACAAATTTCTATACCCTGAACACAACAGGCTCCAAGACACCCTCTCCATCACACTGGTCTTGGTGATTTCATGGCCAGCATGTTAGACTGTCTCTCTAATGTAGCTGAAAATTAATTAAAATACTTCATATGTGAATTTATCTCCTTTCCAGGTTAATTTCCAGTCAGATTAGAGAGCTGAGGCATCTCACCAGAAGCTCAGAGTAATGATAATCCTAAAAGAAGCACTAAAAATAATACCTTTTGAGAATATGAGCGCCACATTCCGTGATGTTTTGTCAGATCTTACACTTCTTTGAAGACAACTCAACTTTGAAGTCCTTCTTGTCTTTAGCATCAATGAATTTTGGAATTAGTATGACACGAAACTTGCATGGATTAAGTGATAATTGCATAATTTACACAACTGTATTGTTTCTGGATGCTAAAGTTCTTGTTGTCTGTACGAGACACTTGGTTTGAATGTCAGAAAATCGCAGGTATAGCTTAGAAATTGCTGCAATTACTGTTGTTAAAGTGGGGGAAATGTATTTTCTACCAGTGGAGACACTAAGCTTTTATAAAACTAAATGGGTAGAAAAGAATAAATGCTGGGAATCTGACTGGGGAAGAAAGGCTACAGCCTTGTTCCTTTGCCTTGAGAATGCTTACTGTAGTACAGGAATTTAGGTACAGCCTTGGTTTAAGTACAAAGTGATGTGTTCCAAAATGTCTGCAATAAAATATCTCCTATTTGTTTTGGCTAAACAACAGAATAATTCATTCAAAACAATTAATTAGTGCTTAGTATCCAGTCTTCTCTCACATTGCCATGAAAGATAAGATTTCTACAGAAGTACATCTACCCATCGCCACTTTACAGTATTCTTCCCAGTCGGGCTCCAGTCCCTAATGTGAAAATTATGCTAATTTAGTTTGCAATTTTAATCTCCTTTCACACAGGTGTGAACATTCTCTTTGGATAATTAAACTGTATTTGCTTACCCTGTTGTTGATTTGGTCCTCAGATGCTGTTTGCCTACCTTCAAGATATGGCAGAGGCTCAAAAAAAGGTTTTTGGGAGTTTGCTGCCAGAAGGTGTTGAGGTGACCACCCTCTGGGTGCAGCAGCTGTAAGCTTGTTCAAAATTAAACAAAACCTGTGTTGCCAGACGAAATAAAACACAGTGATTTTTTGCCATCACTGAGGCCATCACTATTCATATGTTTAGTCTTTGATAATGAAGATTTGGAAATGCTTGACAATTTCTTTTTGAAAATGCTGGTTTTTTCTTGACTCTCCCACTAGTTTTCTGCAGGCCATAATTTAGGAGAAATGGAATTAACACTGGTGCCAAAATGGCTACGTGAAAGACGGCTGCATTATAAGTTACTCAATTTTAATTTATTTTCCAATTTCATGTCAGGAAATGAAAAAGAAATTGAAATTAACCAATTAGAGTAATAATTCTTCAATACCTCTATATGATGAAATGCCATCTTAATACTGTGTTGACTCCTGCACAAGGCATTCAAGAATTTAAAGAATTACAGAATCTAAAGATTACTCAGAAGTTTTTTGGTTCTTATGTCTAAATTACTAAAGGAACTAAACATCTTCTTTTTTTTCTTTTGATATTTTTTGTTTATTCTTGTTTATTTAACCGTAGACAATGTAAGAATATATCTGGTAATATCTTCCTAGTATCTTACTATGCACTGAATTTTGGAAGGCAAGTTAATTCTTCCATTTGTTCTCTTTATTGCTATAAAGACTGCATGAAATAGCTAGTACTGCTCACATTATATAGAATGCATTCCAGAAAATTATGTAGTGATAAACAGAAGGAAATACTTAGTGGTGAATTTGTCACATTCTTCTGGCTGTTTTGGAAATATCAGTAAAAACTTGATAGCTGGATTCTAACCTCTTGCGTAGATAAATATACAACATTATTCTCCTACACATTCATTTCAATATTTTTTCATTGCATTTTAGAGGGAGATGCTTGTTTCTGGTTGAATCTGGTTTGCATTTCACACATATTTGGAACTGTACTTTATGTTTGCCAGTTCCACACTCCACATTATAAAAATGAACCAAAGAAATAATGATCTTGTTTCATTACACTGCTCCACAAAGTTCTGGGGACATTTGTTGTCACACACACTGTGTAGCACACACTGTGTGTGTATCAATTAGAGGATTAATGATTGCTGTGATGGGAATGTTTAGGAGACAGATAAGCCAATTTTAAACTTTTGAACAGAATTTTATTTGACTCTCATTCTTTAACTACACACTTTATGCTAATGTTTGGTTCACATCCACCTCGGCCAAGCCATTACCCTCTGGATGTGACTGTCCAAGAAATACCTCACCCACCAAACAGCCCACCCATCAAATCCATCTCTCTGCAGTTTAAAGGGAAGGATGTTGTGGGGGAGCGTGTCAAAGGCCTTACAGAAGTCCAGAGAGACGCCATTCACAGTCCTCCCCTTGTCCACTGGTGTGGTCAGCACAGGGATGTGTGTGGGTACAAGAAGTCTCTGCCTAAGGTATATTTATCGTGCATCTATCCGATTTGGGAGGCAAAGTTTGGGAGCAGGTTTAGAAAGCAGAAACCGGCCACATCGATCTGCATCTGTCCCCCAACAGCCCAAGTGCTGTTAATGAGCTGTTGTGACAGGAGGTGCGACAGCCTGCGATATTCACATGCATAAATAATCATTTCTCCTGCTCCTGGGATGAAAACATACTTTCTAGTCTGGAAAATCAAAGTTAGAGGAAGCAAGATGAACAAGACCGAGTCAGTTTGAATGTAGCTTTTTCCTGGGAAAAGAATTAAAGATTACTTGATCTCGTGCTGTACACGTTACCAGCTTTTGTCTTATTTCCCTTTCTTAATCAACAAAGACAATTATACAAATGCCAGAGTACCTGTTGATAACAGCATGGAAGACTTACACTGGTAAAATTTTCAAGGCTCTGTCATCTTGCTGTGTAGGAGCCTAGAATTTTAATCTGGGAAAACCTGAGCTTTATTTTGATGTTTGTCTAGTGCCAAGCACAGTGGATTCTGCATTATGGCTGGTGATTTTTGCTATAAATAAGATGAAAATAATAATTAATACAGCATTCCATTGCAAAATGAGAGTGGTTGCACTAAATCCGGGCTGAATATGAGCCAAATGAGAAGATGGAGCTCAATCTTCATGTTAAGATGAATAAACAAAATCCCATCACACTTCAGCTATTCATTCTCCTTTGGACCATCTTTTATTGGTATGTAAATAATATTTGCATTGTGTAGGTTTGATGATGAAAAAGACATTAACTTTTCACAAGAGATTGCTTTCCCCTTCAGTGGAAATGTATCCTAGAGTTGAGATCATTCTTATAGGTTTTTAATCAATCTTTGTGAGATTTCTTTCTGTGGATTTGGGCTGTGCTGAAAGTACATGGATTAGATCTTTCACTTGTACCTCGGGGTAAGGGACAGGGAAAGGCTGATGGACTTTTTCCTCCACTTGAACAGACAAGCGGAAAAGGCATAAACTGTCAAAATCTGTCTGCCTGATTTTAAAGTTACTGAAATAGGAAAAGTATTTGAGTAAACAGAGTTTTTAATTGCATAAAGTCTGAAAACCTGACATTTATGGAATGCATCATTAAAAATAATAGATGATGAGTCATCTTCTGAAAAAAATAATTTTTTGTGTTTGCTTGGCATTAGTCAGAGCCATTTTTATTAATTCATGCATTAATGCTTAGCAGATACAAAGTGTTTTCCATAATAACAGATTTTTTGTAGGTGGCAAGTTCATCAAAATTCAATTGAGGCACTTTAAGTGACCCGAGTGCAGAATATTTTTTTGGTATGTTCAGTCAAAATCAGACTTGTCTTTTGAAATGTTTTAATGTCCTGCAATCGTATGACCTTAGATTGTAACCCCTCTATAAACTGTCTCTTTGCGTTGAGAAAAGCAATTTTAAAGGTTTTTTTATTGGACTTGTTCGAATTCTATACATTTCTTAAATGTCATGTTGAGGCAAGCTCTTTGAAGTCAATTCATGCAATAAATAAGTTTGGTTATGCTATTCCTCATTTTGAAGCCATTAACAAGAATACTTCAAACACGGGTAGTGAAAGGCAAACACATCTGAGTTGGATGTCGGCTGTTTGCTGTCTGCTCTCTCTGCCACGCCGAGGTGCACACGTGGCTTCACACAAATCACAACCCCAAAAAGAGTGTTTTGATTTGGAGACCATGTAATGGCTTTGTTATAAAAAACAAGAGGTTGTGGTCTCAGCCCACTTATATTTTTATGGGGTGTATTCCCCCCACAGAACCTGAGCTGAAGGTTTTGTTACCAGAGCATCTCCTGAAGGGAAAACCTCCCTCTGGATACCCTAGTGCTACTACCAAAGGCATAAAACTCAGTGCTGCTTCTCATCATCTTAGTCCTTCCTGCTACTTAGTGTGACGTATTTTAATGGTGTTATTTTAAAGGAATTATCTGTAAAACACAGGAATTTCTGGTATTATTTCAGCTGTCCTAAATTCTCAGCTTTTGGATTACTTACGGTTTCAGTTATTTATGCCATTGAACAAGTGGTTATATTAATACAGACAAAACAGTCTGAGATTTACATAAATTATTTTCAAAGAGTAGAGAGAGTTTAAATGTAAATTTAAAGTAAAAAGTTTAAATGTAAATTTAAAAGCAAACAAATATTCCAGGAAAGACCAAACACTTAGCAGCTCTGTGGACTTGCTAGGGTAGAAAATAAGACTATGCCTCCTGGAAAAAGTGCTATATTTAATTGCTTAAGGGGTTTTTTAAGTGCTAAAAGCTGTCCTTCACTTCTTTTTTTTTTTTTAATAAAACGTTTAGACAACAAAGTAAATCTGGGATATCAAAAGCAAAGCAGCGCTGGTGTTTCAGTCATCTCCCTTGATGCCTTTTACATTCAAGGTCTGTAAATCTTCTATGGCCTGACTGATGTGAAGGGCAGCTCACCAAGGACCCCTTAGCAGCTGGTGATAAAAGCCACCAGGACATCCTTGGTACCTCAGAGCCCTCTTACCTCTGACTGCTCTTCTTGCAAATGTGGCCAGAATGGTTTCAGCCTTGGTAATTCCACTGCTGGTTCCCAGAGTGCTGTTATCCATAGTGGCTGCTCCAGGGCTTAATTGGTCATACACAGCCCATAATTGGTCACTGTGCCCCTGTAGTCCCACAATCAGCCACATTCTGCTCCATCTCAGGACTGACACGTGAGCATCAGCATTTGTTCTCAGTTATGGAATCGGTGCTAAGCTCTGTTTTGCTGACTGTGGTTTTTCCTCGCTCGTGAGCCAAGAGGGACTGATCTAGAGAGAATGTAATTCAGATAAATAAACACAAGAAAACTGTTATTTCTATTAAACTGTTTCGTAGCAGTCTGCATGCTTGCAAAGCTTCTATCAGAACAGCTGAGGGAAAAATCTTTAACCGATGGATGTTATTCTCACTTCTGACCTGGCTGACCAGGTCATCTGTTAATGGGAACTTAGCCAGACAAAGTCACGTTACTATGACAAGACCCCCTTTTCAGAAAGAGAAGATAGCTGCTTCCAGATTTCAGAAAGAGCTTGACAAATGGAACAAAGTCCTACATGTAAAAACAAAATCTTGAAGAGTCAAAGGAGTTCTTCAGGAAAAAACCCCATCTGCTAATAAGAAAATCATCAGCACAAAGAGAAATACCAAAATATTTTCTTCCAAACAAGGTATGATTTTATCAGTTGTCATTCTCCTAAGTTTTCACTTTAAAAATTTCCATAATATTGAAATAATACTGAAGGTGAAATTAAGATTTGTTATTACAGAGACTGTGAACTTCTGTCAAGAATAGTATTGGAGGAAACCCTGCCACTGAAAACTAAGACCTTCCGTCATTTCTGTTGTTTGGATCTTTCTGACACCGTTTTTCTGAAAAGCCAGCAAAGATGAAATAGCCGAAGTTCTTCCATTTTGAAATTCATAGGAATTCTGTGTACTTTTAAAGAGAGTCTGAGACCTCTGAGTATTTTTACTTAGTCTAAAATAAAAATAACACCAGCTGCAGCCTTACTAGAGGCTTTTACTCCTCTAACAAGAACCAGATCAGGGAAGAAATACAGGGTTTTTACAAGTTGTGTTCTTCTTTGTTTACTGCTCCATTATATCACCATTCTTGTAACAACTTCAGTGCAGTTAATTTGGTCATTGAGGCTGATGAATGGCATGGATTTTCCTGTGTCACTTCTTTTTTGGATATGACATTTCAGGAACAGTCATTCAGCTGCTCTGCCTCCTCCACTTTCATCATCATTCTTTGTTCTTGCTTAGAACGTCCTCTGTCTCGAGTGTAACAGTCTCGGTTATTTTGAATTTTGAAGTTGTGATTTGCCCCTAGGGGTGTATTTTTAAGATGTGTGAATTAGGTATGTGCTACCCCTGCTTACTATGATTTTCTAGACTGGGTTTTTTTTAAAACTCATTCCACCTACAGTGAAATATTTAAATTATTTTGAATCCCTTATGTACACACAGTGATCTTGTGATACAGCTTCAGCAACAGACCTATGTGCAGCCCATGCCAACCACCCTTATTTTATGGTGAAGGGACTGATAGGGGAGGAAGAAGACCTGATTTACACATGGTTTGATGAAGGCTCAGCAGCATTCACAGTACAGCCACTACCCTGACGGTTGCTCCAGGCCAAAATGTTCATTGTATATGGAGAAGATGCACAAAAAGAGAATAGGAGATTATTTAAGAGAAAAGATACTTACTGCAGAGTAAGTGCAATTCCTTGACAAAATTCCCCAAGAGGTGAGGCTGAAGTTTTTGCTGTGTGAACCTTCTCCATCTGGTTTGAGGAACTGTACAGGAACCCATGTCATGGTTCTTTACTAAGGAGGCTGGGATGGAAAAGAGTGAAAACAGTGTCTAAACCCATGCTCAGACTGGGAACTACTTGTAGGAACAGAGTCATTCTACCAAAACTTTGCATTGTCACAAGATTAAGAAATGCATGTCAAGTGGTGATTGTGCTTGAACTGTAGAAGTTAATTTCAGAAAATTTATATTTAAGTCCCAGAAGTCTGTGTGCTGCTGTAGAAAGTGAAGCAACATCAGTCCTGAAAAGTTAACATTAAAATAACAAAACATCAAGGGAGACCCCAAGAGGGGAGCAATACAGAAAATGTTGATACCATAAACCAAGAATTTTCAGGCAGGCTTTGAAACAGTTTAAAATTATTGCACAGAATAACAAGTGGGAAAAAATGCGAGAAAACACATTTGTGTGCTCTTTATAACATTTTGCCTCTCTGACAACTCTGTTTCTCAGAGCTGAAGTAGTTTAAAGTGTGTTTAAGTAATTACTGGAAACTGAGTTTCTTGTTCCATCTCATCTTATGTATGACTGTGCACCCTTCAAGAACGCTGCAATTGCATGTAGAATATACTGAGGTGATCCTTACCCTAACAAAGTCCTAACAATTGGCTGCAGTTAAGAGCCAGACATTTTTAGTGTACAGAATAGACCTTACAGCTTTTTTTTTTTGCAGTGTTAAATCTGCAGGTGGCAATTCCTCTGTCTCTTTGTAGCTGAGCCCTTCAGCAGACAGTTTATATCATTATCTCAGCATGGTCAATAACTGCAAGCATCAAAATCAACACTGCAAAAGGAAGGGACTTCAGAAGGTTTCAAGAACATTCTAGGTAAGTATACAAATGCTCTGCCATAAGTTGTAGGAATGGCTACCGAAGAGCACATCCACGTGCTTTAAAGTTGAAAATTTTAATTATCAGAAGATTGCCTTCTGTGTTTTGACAGCCTTCCATTTGTCTATGAATAATAAAGTTGAAGAAATTATTTCACATCTCTTTCAGCTAAGTGGATTTATAGCTGGTAAGACATAAACACTGATGGAGATAAATGAGAATATGTTATGTGATTGTATTTCATATTTAAAATTCAGTGGTACTTTGACATCAAATGCTGCTTCTTGACAGGGATGTCATTAGATATTTTTAATGTGTGCTTGGCAGTCTGGACTGCATGCTGTGAAAGGCTTTGTCTCAAAGAGGTTTGTGTGATAGCCTGTATCAAATTCAGCAAGTGAAGATGCAAAGTGTCTGCTCTGTCAAGACTTTTTATTGGGATTGTCTGTGATGGGCACACGGGTGCTTCGCTTTCTTTTCTCTTTAACACATGAGAAATAAGACAAAGTCCTTTCAGATCCTTTCATTTACAGAGTCCTGACCTATCATTCAATGCCTGTGTTTTTCAATCTACCCATCTGTGACTGCGTGACTTCTTCAAATTCTACATCATTTCTGAGCCATCCAGCACAGATACAGAACTCCACAGAGTGGTCCCCCCATTATTTCTGTGAAGGATTCCAGAACCAGCTGCCTAGCAAAATTGTCTAAAGGCTTCCTTTTGGAATCATCCACCATTCAAAAGCACATCACTCAGGGCATTTATGGCCAGTAAATTTATTTTTTGAAGCTGGTATGTCTACATTTCCCGCTCTTCTCCTCCTCATGTGATCTCAGAATAACTGATAAATTTGTGGTTCTGCATGTGTAAAGACTAAAATGATGCTGCAGGTGCCCTATTTGTATCCCTGTGCATTCCACAAGAGAATATGGTGTATGGATTCCTGTTCTGTGATCATTCAAGGAGAAATCTCAGGAAGAGTGAGGAATTGCAAGTGATAAAAGCACTGCATTCCACTTTCCACTTTCATTATCGTCACAAACTCCCGCAATGTTCCATAAATTTATCTGCCAGAATTCCCCACTTTCCCTGTCATTGCCTGGGATTTCTGCTTGCTTGCTTATTTTCAGCAGGCCCTCCATGTTTGGGTTTTATGTTGCATTTTCTTGCTCATTTCATAGCAAACGCACATAATGATTTAAACACTGCAGAATCTTTATTTCCGCCCTGGGTGATGTTGTGAGGGATGAGAGTTATATGGACAACGCTCTCAGGCACACGGTGTGATCCTCAGGGTGTCCTGTGCAGGGCCAGGAGCTGGACTCAATGATCTTTGAGGGTCCCTTCCAACTCAGCATATGCTGTGAAATTAGATGTTATTTTTCTCCTCGTTGCAAACTTCAAATTTACCAAAAAATATTATTCAAGGATATATTGTAACTTTCTAACGTAATAGCTTACTACATTGTAGAGAGAATGAGTTCTTCAAGAGTAACAGTGCACCTTTTCAAACATGACCTATGCTTTGAAATTTTTGCCTCTTTATGAAGACTTTTTAATGAAATCCGAGTAAAACATGATGTGTTGCTTCGCAGTTTTAGGTGGTTTTGAAATATCGCTGAATAATTAACTGCACACATTTTCTTTAATCTTAGAAATTAGTACATGCAGGACTGCAAGGAGAGCAATTGCTGTTGCCTGTAGTTGGCCAGCCCAGGGAGAGAAGTTAATAGAGTTTTGCAATCAAATTTTGGAACCTGTGTCCATATGAAATCAGTAACTCGTTTTATTCTCAGCTGTGCTTCTTGGAAAGCACATATTGAGGTGAGCAAACAACTATTACCAATTTCAGATTTTAGTATCTTCTCAGTAGAATCCAATGTATGTTAACATAAGAATTTGGTTTATCTTTGCTTTATTAGTTTACACAGACACAGCTTACTGCCAGCATGGATATTTTTGTACTTCAATCTCTGACATTAAGGTATATGAACACTTATTAACAAAGGAAATGCCGAGCATTAGAGGCAGGAGAAAAGCCACAATTAGAAACTAAATTTTTTTCTCTAATGCCTTTCTTCGTTCACTCTTTTTTTCCCTAAGAGAAGAAAAGTTTAGGTGTTTTTTAGGGAATTGGGGATTGCTGGGTTTTTTCCCAGAAAAATACGTATCAGGATTTTTTCCTGACAATGTAGGTATAGAGAAGACTCCAGACTCCAGACTACAGTGTAGGTCTGAAAGCTTAAGGCATTTATATGTTATCTGAGACCTGTGTGTTGAAATCATTGTTTTGCTTCATCTGTTGCACTTTAAGCCACTTCTGTTTGTAATTAGCAGTATTTTTTGGGAAATCTACTTAGTGTTTTGGATGCAGATATGAGGTTGTCATATCCATGATTTGAGTTAGTAAGATGCAAAACATTTGATTTTTAAAATTTTTTTTCTGTTGGTTAGTTGGGGTTTGGGTTTTATATCCAAAACAGAACTGGAAGGGAGTTGTGTATGCTTTTACCTGATTAATTTCAGAATTGTTTCAAGACACTGATTGCAATAAAATAGAAGGAAAAGCTTATGCTGGATGGTCTTTCAATACCACCTTAATTAATATTGGCAATCTGTTTTCAGGCTTCTGTTGGCACAATATTGCTTTGGCCTTACAGGTGGAGGGAAGTCTACAAATTGATTGATTTTAAGGAAAATCTTTAGTACTTTTACATGCTAGAGTGGTTTTTTTAAAAATCAGATGCTGAGCTTGCTTTGCACATAAAGTTTAGGGATGTTTGCTGCTTATAGACTTCGCAGAAAACAAAACCAAATTCCTGGTTTATGCAGAATTATGAGACAGAGATTTAAAAGTAAATAGAGTAACATGTGTTTATTTGAATTTTACATTAAAAAGCAATGCTAGGAATACCACATTAACATTTCTTTATAGTTAGGTTGCCCGTGCATTGCTATATAAATGTAAATCAATTCCACACCCTACGATGGCTGTGATTAGTAAAGGAGGTCCACAAGAGTGAATGGAAGAAGAGTGAGCAGTGTGTGACATCCTGAGGAGATCCTGGAAGTGACCTTGTGGGAACAATCTGAAAGGACTTGCCAAAAGTGAATCAGAAGGGGTGTTTGTGTCTGTGTATATATATATAAATGTATAAATCACAATATGTTACAATGTAGAGATTCTGCTTGAGGTACTCCTGTAATGGAATGAGCCCGATTTCCCAAGTGAGCTGTTCAGTGTTTGAGCCCTGCATAACTTAATGTTGACTTGTTAACTGGATTAGCTGTAAAAACTTCACAGATTGATCAATTCAAATCTATTTTCAGCTATCACATGAGACAGTGTTGGAGGTTGCTCTTCCAAATAAAAAGTTAATCTAATAAATTAGCCTATTGTGCCACGAAAGATCTATTGCGTTTCTTTTATTTATTAGAGTGGAATCAATATTTCATCTTCAGAAAGCTGCAGGTATTTGTCATGTTGTACATTTTTAGGCATAGATGCAGGCAGTACAAGTACCTCGACATCTGAACAGCTTCTTTCTTACACAAAATGGACGTGCAAATATTTCTGCTTTCTATGGGGAGGGCTAAGACTGCCTGCAAGGTTTTATTTTGTTTTCCTCCTGGATCTCAGTGTTACTTGGTCAGACTTGAGAGCTTATTTTCATTATGGCCCCTAATAATTTAATTATCAGCCTCCCCAAGCTGGCTGTATCTTTTGGAGCCCTAAAATTCCAGGATCTGTAGCCATGATCCAGATAATCCTGTTCTGCCCCAGCAAATCATCTTTGCCAAAACATCTAGGAACAAAATTCAAAGGAAAGGCTTCTGTCTGTACTATTTCTATCACACGGGAGTTTCCCAGTGTTGGATGAGGTCAGGAACTTGAACCCTTTTCTTGCTCCAGCCATCCAGTCTGCTGTAAAGGACTGGAATGAGAATAAGAAGCTCCTCTTGTATTATCACTTGGAAACTTCAGCACTAGGCAGTGCTTTCCAGCTTGCTACTGTGTTCAAGGAAACCTCTAGAAAGGATGCAAAATTCTGAGCTAGTAGCTTATGCAGCAGAAAGAAAGCCTTGGAATGTCCGACCGTGAGGAATGTGCACATCTGCCGTGACTTTACCTGATGATGATCTTTTGTTACGATGCTCAAAAGGGGAACTCGAGCAAGGATGTGAGAGTTGCGCTTCAGAATTTCCAGTCCTTGTGCTTATTTTTTGAAAATCAAATTGTTGAAGTAACGCATATGGGGAGAAGATAATAAAACTGTTACTAAAGAACGCAGAGAAACCTTTATTTGCATCTTGCTCGTTTGCAGAATGGTTCTTTGGCCATGCAGTTTCCTGTGTATGATGACTTGACAGAAATGTGCTGCAGCTCACTCACGATGCATGTGAAGAGGAAACACTGTCTAACTATAATTAATAACTTGAATGCAAACATTAATTGACTTTACTTTATTCTGGTTTGATTTGTTTGGGGTTTTTTTCCTATAGATTCTATGCACAGGCCCAAATCAGCAGTCCTAGACATGTGGTATAACCTTTTCCACCTCCAACAGTTGTTTTTCTTTGCCATTTGGCAGCTGTAGCCCACAAGATGAGGGGAAGTACTTCCGGCAAAAATGCTAAAATTTGTCATTCAGAAAAAACAGACTTTACAACTGGTTCTTCTAAATAATATTTGCATATTCTGAATTGTACACAGGGTGCTTTATAACAACATGGCTAAGTGGGGCAGAACAAAATCTTTCTGTATTCTGGTTTTAGGGTCCAGTGTGACTGTAGGTGCCTTAGTGGTGTTTGAGAATGGCAGAAAAGGGAGTTCTCTCAAGTCTCTGCAGTGGCTGGCAAGCTCTGGCAGCTCAGGCAGCACCTGAGAGCACACTGGACAGAAGGCTTGCTCCAAACCTAGACTACCCAGCAGCAAAGAGGGTCACAGAGCTCCTGATGCCAAACCCCTCCTTGCCTTGGTCCCTCCTTTTGTGCTCACAACCATCTGGCAGCAGGCTGCCTGCTGATATGCTCTGGCTTTGGAAATAGCATCCCTCCTCCAGAACAGGATGATTTTAGCACTTTTGGGAAGCATAAAGCTGACTGTCTTGTAAACTGCACCCCAAATTTGACAGGTTACCTACTGAGCTCTGTGCCAAATAACTGGATGGCAGGTATTGGATCTACGTGAACATTACTGATATTTTCCTGTTCCCTGTGCTTTCCCCTCACGGTGATTAATAATTGCAGTGAGGGAAAGGTCACAGTCACATGAGAACCACTCAGGCAACCAAACACACTGGATTTATTCTTTTGATTTCTTAAGTTCAGACTCGCACATTATCAAAAGCTTTTTACCAGATCTGAATTTAATGTCATGACATTTTAAGGTTATATCACTGAGCTCCAGAGACAGCTCTCCTAGCTTCCTCCTCAGCCTCCCATTCAGGCTGTGATAGATGCTGATTACAGTCTCTCGTGTCTTGGGGGTTCATTCCTTCCTAATTATATCCAGAGAAACCATCTGGATTTCAGCTCCCCTCGAGTGATCAATATGTCAGCCAGGGTCAGTGCTGTGTTGGGCAAAAGGGTGTCAAGGTTTGTGTTTGTATAAAGAGTTCCAAGACCTCCCTCTAATTTATTGTGCCTTTATGGCATTTGGTATCACCTAAATATAAAATAAATGTATGAAATTTGAGAAATAATATTATGCAGGGTAATAAAGTCATTACCGATAGCTGGAGTTCTTCAAGATACACTTCCACTGCTTCCCTACTTACAGAGAATACTTTTGAGGAAATAAGATCTTTTTTAAATTATAGGTCAATGTGCTTCTACCTGAAGAACAGATCATACAATCTTCTAAGGCTCCTTCCACCTTCTGCAGTTTTTGAGAATGGTTATGTCCTTCCTGTCAGTGATGATGGTATTAAAATTACTCATTTCGAAGCCTAGGACTTGATTTAGTGGTTCAGTAGATCCCTTTTTGTCTTTTACTTTTTCAGCTTAATTCAGATACTGTGTCCAAAATTAAGAAAATTCATTATAAAATGTGTTATAAAACTTACTTCTAGTAAAACTAATAAAGTTAGAAGGAAACAAATATTTCAGCAAATTTGTTAATAGACTTTGTCTGGCTCCAACAGCAAATTTTTACAGACAATAATGAAGCAAAGCTGCAAAAGTCTCTTTGTGACAGAAATATCACATGTACTAAATTTAAAGCTTGAATTCTCTTGTCAAGCAGGAAACCCAACAGAAGGATTTCATTTGCTTTTAAAAAGCATTTTCTGACAAGTGTGTTTTTAAATTAAAATCCCGAAACTGTTAAAATGCCGGGCTTTTTTCTTTTGACAGAGACAAATATGACATCTTCATTTTATGATGTGTCTCATCTCTCTTAAGACATGACATTCAATTAAAAGCAGCATTAGAAAAAATGTTTTTCTGTAAAAGAAGCGTAGTGAAGGCATGCTTTACTCTGCAAACAGCATTATAAAAGCACGGGTTTCCGTACATCCTTCAAGCTATCAAATAGGTGATTGGTAGAACAGTCACTTCTAGTAACAAAGAGTGATTTGTAACTTACTTGCAGGACCAAGAAGATTGTTAACTTAGAGACAGATGCTGCTGCTCGTGAGCTCTCTGTGTCTATCACATATATTTGTGATGTATGCACATGCATTTTAAACAATAGGTTGTTATTTTGAAGGTAAAGGGCAGACAAAACTCTGAGATGGAAAGAGTCACCAAAATGTTAGTGTCAGGTAAATTTCTGACTTAATGGGATTTTCAGGTTTTTGTGCTTTCCCTGCAATGCCATTTTGCTCTGACAAATACACGCATCTGAGAGGTTTATTTAAATTTAATAATCTTTTCTTCCACCACAATGTTACACTTGCAGAATTCTGTGATCACATTTCTGGGTTGAGCAAAACTATCACCAAATTCATGAAGAAAAAAGACAAAGCTGTCATCCCAGAAATAGCACTGGACAAAATGGTGACTCAAGGACATTTATCAGTGCTGCAGTTCTTGTCCTGCTTTCTCTTTACTGTGTAATGATGCAGCAATTTTATTGTTTACTCCCTATGAAAAGCAATCAACTCTGCCCTGGGGGACAGTTAAATGTTGTAGCAAAGGGGTAGCATGATTAAATCTGGTCTTCTTCCAGTTTTTTCTTCCAATTACTAGCTGAAACTATGGACTAAATACTAATGCAGTGACTTTGAGTAAAAGGTGTCTGACTGCTTGCTTGTGCTCGTTCGTGGTCTTTCTGGAATTTTTGACAACAATAAGCATTTACTTCAAAACTTAGCCATATGTACCTATTTGCACAGATTATAAATATATTCAAAGATACAATGAGAAATATTCAGTCTTTTTCACTGATGGTACCAAATAGTGATGGATGGGAACTGTTGAGTGTTAAAAGTCTGTTAAAACTTCCACAGAACAGTTACACAGACCTAAAAGTTTACTTCAAAGTTTGGAAAAGGACAAAACTTTTCCTATAAACACACACAGAAAAAATTGCAGACATTTCTGTGTCTCAGAAGGACATTGTGAAAGGACATTGTGAAAAATCCCTGATGGTGGTGTTGGACAGACTAAGCAATGTAAATTCCCTCTAATAATGGTCATCAGGAGCTGCCTTGGATTTTAAAGAATGTGTCTCCGTGGCTCCATGGTTCTTTAGGAAAGTTCCTGCCATTGTAGTGAACTCTTATCACTGAATGATAAAGATAATTCATTAATGCTGTGGGCACAGACAGACTTGTGCCGCTTGGAATTAATTAGCCCTTTAGTCCCTATGGATGGAGGTGTGTGGAACATTTACCATTAAACAAGGAGCATGTTCTGTTTAAACAGTATCTGCTCCACGGTTTGCCTTGAAATCACGCAGGAAAAATAATTGCAAAATTAACTACCCTTCTCTTGAGCACCCCTACTCCTCTGACCTTAGCAACATGAAGACACATCTTGAGCTGGAGATTCTACCCAGAACAAGACAGCAAGCAGCTAAAGATGCAATTATCCTCCAGGGACTTGTCTGTTAGAAGACAGCTGCGCTTTCTGCTTCCACAGCGTCCTGTGGGCAGAGTAAATCAGCTCTGTCATTTAATTAACAGTTGTGTAAAAAAATGTGCTTTTGTTCGGTAGTTTTATCCATGGTACCTGGTCATCTCAGCTGAGTCAAGCCTGTTTTGATTCAAGATTCAGCTTCTAGATAGTCTTGCTATTTAAAGATTGCAAAGTGTTCTGGGAGATAACTGAGGTGAAGCCCAGATGCAGCTGAAGGATTTTCTTTAAGACCCAAAGCCACACATGTAGGCTCAAGAACATCTCTGGAGCTCCTGGATCTCTGCCCATGTTTTGCCATGAATTACAACTTTACAGAAGTTTCAAAATTGGATTCTGTATCTGGGAAAGTGATCCTGTTTGACCTGAAGGCTAATTAGTATCATAACCCATGGGTTTCATGCATTTTGAATTTCAGCAGCATGACTGCAAAATTATTTACCCTCTTAACAGTGATTTAATGTTTCATACTCCATTTGGCTTCTAGTATTCCAGAAATACCAGCCAATTACCGTATATTTTTGTAAAATCATGTGAAATGTATTGAAAAGTTGTAATTTATGTTAGTTTATTGCAGTGAAATATTTGAAGATTATTGACTTATTTTTTTCCTGTTTTATTAATTCAGGGAAAAAAAAAAATTCTGGAAAAGTGTCCTGATGAATTGCAGTCATTATCAGGAAAACTTCATATATTTCCATTTACTTTGGCAGCTGCAGGTGTTTTGGAGTGAAAGGATGAGTATGAAGATGATTTTCTGCTTAGCATAAACACCCTGTAAGAAACTCTGGCAAAAAAAAACCCCACAAGAATACCTTTCAGTTTTAATAATCTTGTGCATGACATATTTGAAGGAGAACAACCCCTTCATATTTTTATGTATGAAACATACTACATGTCATTCAGCAGTATTATTGTGTTTCTGCTATGCTATTCAATTTTTCAAAGACCAAAGCCTTCAATTAATATGCACGATTGGTTCTTAAAGCCTTCTATCTGAACGTGGTTTTGTACATTTAAGAAGAAAATCCAATAAGTAATTCTCTCTCTATTTTCAAATCCAGTGTCAGATCATCTTCCACAAACCATATCTGTCATTACAGGGATTAGACACAGTCATATTCAAATTAATAGCATGATTGAGGATAGGTAGAGAATTGGGTTGTGTCAGCCATGGTTTCTGCTTTGATGGATGCTTTTTTATGACTTGATGAACATCCTTCACAAAGCAGTAGATTATCAAATTCTAATAACTTTTCTCCACGTTGTGCTTAACAACTCATGTAGTTCAGTATGTCCAAATAAAAAACACTGGTGCTAGAAGCTGTGAAAAACACTTGGTTTCTAAATCAGATTTTCAGTGATAATTACAGCTTTTGCTTTCACATTTGCATCTGGATTTGTATGTAAAATCATGGGGTTATAAATTACTTGACTTCTTTGGGTCTTAAATCTAAAACTGATCAGTGTCAAAGGGTTACTGCAAATGGCACCGTGGTCAAAGCTAGCTGAAAGTATAAAGCAGAAATCATCTGTATTCTGCTTGTTCCTCATCATAAGCAGCTTTCCATACTTATTCACGTGAGCCCTCAGAGCCTCCTGGACACCTGTATGTTGGAGAAATCCAGGGTTAGCTGGGAGCTTAAGTCAGGTCCTTCTCCTGCCTCTCTCTGAGACATGAAAGAGAGCAAAGGCACAAAGACTCTTTCTTTGACCGAATCCCAAAGGCCTCTGCAAGACTCTGCCTGGTCTTCTGCTTTTGTCCAACGCTAGAGAAAAAATATCAGCAGAAACAATGGCTTTATGGGGTTTGTGAGTTCTGTTCCTCTAATTTCCAGCAGAGCTTAAATAAATGTGAGAAATGCAGGTGACAGGTTGACCTGGAGCAATTCTTACCTACACACAGAAAAACACAATCATTTGAAGTGAGGGCTGGAATCACTATAATTTCACTCTACAGCCAGCTGATTCTACAGTATCTTTTATTTTGTCACAGACTGATGTATCAGCTGGAAATCTTAAGAAATATTGTTTTATGGTCTGCTAAGACAAATTTATGTAGGTGACAATGCAAACGGTAGTGCAAGTGGTTATTTAAAATCTCACTTTTCCCACTCAGCTGTAATTTTGATAAGGAGTACATTGAAAATGTTTTATGTTAAAAGAAGTGGTAAGAGTTCTTGTGGTTTGGGAAACCATTAAAAAATCGTGGCAGAGTTGAGAAAATAAACTTTGACATCCAGATCTTTTTGCCAGTTAGGTCAGTGATGGTAGTGGAATGGTACTGATACAATAAAATAATAAAGAAAGTAAGAGCAATGATTTATCAGCTCTATTTTAACTTTTAACTTTGCCTGTGGCACAGAAGTCAGCATGAAGCTGCCTAAATGGGTGTTTTGACAGGTGAAGTTGTTACACAACACCATTAGTTGACTTTAACTTTGGATCTCATGACCATCTTCATCAGTCTTTTTCAGAGCAATTAGAGAAGGAAAAAAAATCAAGTCCCTGATAACCGATTTTCTTTACACTGGTTTTGTTGGTTTTTTGGGGCTTTTTTTCAGGCTGAAATAACTCTCAGGGCTCTTCCAAGCACCTTGCATGTGTCTGTATTCCAAGTGAGTCACAAAATTAATTTGTCTGCTTCCAAACCTTTGTGAATCCACTGCAGGAGCTTGCTGTCATATACGGAGTACAAGCCTTGCTTTATCTTTTTATAGCAACAGGACAAAATCCTTTAAAGGCATTCCTTATCTTTTAGTGTCAGATGCTGGGAACTCCTAAGATTTACATATTTCATTAAAGAGAATTTCTCCCTGGCATAACTGGCTTGTGCAAACATGTTACAAGATCATTAAAAGGAGCCCTGTGCACCAGTCAAGGCTCATGCAGAAGAGCTCAGGCAAAAATGGGATCGATGCCTTTTTTTTCAGTGGAGTGTGCCCACAGATGGAAGCTGCAAAGAAGCCATTTGAAACTCCACTTGTTTGTTAATTTGCAATGTGCTCCTGCTGAGCTTTAACAAACCAAACCTGAACTCACAGTAATCAGGACTAGTTTCACCCAGTGCTCAGGTCCTGTCAGGGTGCTGGCTTGTCCTCATTGTTAAACCGCTCTGTCTCCCTTTTGTGATTTAAAATGCCACAGAACACCCGGAAAGAAGCCCAGAAGTGTAATTTTAGAAGTGCAGTGAAATGACCACACAGGGGTTTTTGGGGATGCTCAGGAAGGTCCTTTCACTTCTTGAGTTCTCTTTGGGCAACTTGAAGTTGGGGCAATTATTCCTTAGCTGTGCTAAGGTTCATCTCCCAGACACATCGCTCAGAACCTGACTGAAGATGGAAAGCAGCATTTCTGACCTGGTAACAGTGAGATCCCCTGGGGGCTCACTCAGCCAAGGCAAACTGGTTTAGGATCTCTTCTCAGGAAATTCGGATTCAACTCTTCTGGCCAGCATGGGGAAGCCCTTCATTCTTACTTCACTTGCCAGTGTCCTCTCTTGATGCTGCCACTTTCAGAGCAGCAACAAAAAATCCATTCTCCTGTTGCTGATCTACTCATTTGGGCTAAGATTATTCTCAGGATGCATCTTGTTTCTCCCTGTGGTGGGCTCTGTATTTTATCTTAGTCAGGAATTAATTTGCTGGTTTGGTTTTTCCCGGACAACTCCAGCTTAATGTAATCACCTCAATTCCATATACACCTAATAATTCTGCTCAGGAAGTAAAAAACTTTCAGCAGGAACCATTGCTGCTCTTTTTCCACAAAAGAGATATTTGGATGTACATGTCTATATGAACAACACATCATCATCCAGGTACTGGCAGCAATTGTTCATGTCCCTATGTCCATTTCCTGTAAAAACTGGAAACTTTTGGCCATCCATTGTTTATTTTAGACTTTAAACGACTTCGATGTTCCTATTAAATGTGTGTTCTCCCAGCACGGTGAGGCCTGCAACTACTACAGTTACACAAACCCAGAGACAAACATGTATCCTGTCAGACTGGAGAGAGGCCAACTTCAATTTATTTTTCACGCCCATAAATCCCACTCCTGACCTGTGATGATACTTCCCTGACGTGGGAGGCAGGCTGCAGGACACTCCCTGGCACAGCAGCTGAGAATGAGCCAGTGGCACAAATCAGGTGTGAAGCACAAAGACCCTTTTGAGAAGAGGGAGACTGGGAGAACCAGGCAGATACAAGATTTCAGCATCTATTTCACAGGTTCTCTGCCTGTTGCTGTTTTAATCCATTACTACTTAGAAGTTGGTTTTGTTGATTTTTTTTTAATGGTGTTTTCTCATTTTCTCACTTCTTTCACTTAGAAGAAGTTGTGAAAATTGTGTATTTCTGTAACAGCACACAGGCACAACACACAACTAATTTGATGGAAAAAATTTTAGGCAAGCATATTCATGGAGGAGCTTATGAATCCCTCATCTAATGTTCTTTAACTTCTCAAAATAGAAATGTATCATGGAGAGATCTAATGCAGTCTTAAACACAGTATAGGAAATGCCACACTGCTGTAATTAAGTCATGTTACCTATAGCATAATTATAATGTCAGTATTAATGAGGAGTTTTCATAATGTCATGAGGAAATACTTTTTTTTTTCATCTGGTTCGATTTTTTGAATGGCACAAAGCAACACCAGGTACATTTAATAAAATTATTATAATGGAATAGATGGCATTTTTGCATTACATTTTTTTGTTTCTAATTACATCTCTGAATACAGACTATGTGCTATCAGAAATACTAATGAATGTAACAGAGTATGTGTTTTACAGACATAAGCTATTGGAGCCATGGAGATAAACAGGGAGTCTTTGCATTACAGCTGTACATGGGTGACAATTTCAGACAGAGGACTCTTGGTTAGCAGATTTTCCCAGCTCAGATAATGGCTCATTATAGGCAGAAATTGCTGTAAATTGTCTGGACCATGAAATACCAGTTGGGGAAGCACTGCAGCCAAAAAGTGTAGGAATTCATAAGGTATAGATAATGTGGCTCAAATTATATAACCAGGCCCTTACTTCCAAAGTTAATGAGGTTTGCAGTAAACTACAGCTTGGATTGCTGACGAAAATTAAGAGGATGCTGAGCAATTTTTGTTTTCTAGTGCTCTATAAAATACCAACTTCATCAAAGGAACTGAGCACATAAAAATACGAGGTTAAGCAGGGAGGTAAGGAGTGAGACTGGAAATGTGGGGGTTTGCTATTAAAATAAAAATGAAAATTTAAATTTTTGTCTTGATATTTAAGAAAAATATCTCTATTTCTTTAGGTCAGTGTGGCAACATACCTTTATAACAATGTTTTTACCTCATTATAGCAATGTTTTTACCTGAGGTTCAGAGGCGTAAGATCAGCATTTTTGTCCAAAGCTGAGCAGACATTGAAGTTGTTCTTTTTACCCCCTTAACTTGAAGCAAGCAACCCACCAGAGAACCCTTGCAAGTTTCAGGAACACCCTGTGAGAACTGTACAACAAAATTTTTCTTGTTTATTTTTGACTTTGTTCAATTTAGGAAGGGGGTGCAGGGAGGGGGATGTGTCTCAACCAATCAGTTGGGCTGTGATTATTTGTTATAAATTCTCACCAGGCCGAACAAAGACATCAGGCCATGGGTCAGGAACTCTTGTTCTTTACTCTGTAGTCACTCAGTTGCAGGAACCAGCCCACTACTGAGACTCAGAAGGTGTTGCAAAGGAGCTCTCAAATTTGTACCATAGACTTCCACAAGTGGTGGCTAACAAGCCTTTAATCTTGTACTGTACACTTCCAAAAGCTCTCAGCTCCTCACAGGAAACTTCACTAAGGTTTATTTTGGTGAGAATTGAGAATTCTCAGCCTGGCAAAGTTCCATTCCCTGCAGGCTGTGATAAGCTGATATAAACACACGCCAGTATTGCTGTATGATTCCAATGTTCACCCTTTGTCTGCAGGATCAGTTTGCTTTCAGTCTCGGCAAGATTATAAAATTACACGTAGGAAGGAGCATGGAATAGCTCTGCTTTGGTTTTTTACATCATCATTTGAGCAGCTTTGCATGAGCATCATCTGCCTTGCCAGTGGAAAAGCTTTTCCATTAATAGTTACAATATGAGGGGTTTTTTCGAAGCTATGTTGCCAAAAGCAAATGGTTTGAATTTTAATGTGGCTTTGAGCTGAACATTTTTCTCTTCCTCTGTGTGTTAATTTCCGCTTATATCCCTAAGGATCTACCATGTATTACAATACTTTTCAAAGGATTTCACTTCATGTGATTTTAAGCTTTAGCTGGATCCTCTGTCTGGTCAGTTCATTAATAACGTTAAAGTTTCTGCAGTTTGAAATACAGGAGCAAGAAGGGCCTTAGGCTGCCTAAACCCAGCAAGACCCGGCTCCAGCAGGGAATAAAGGCGGCATAAGGAAGCTCAGGAAGCTCCTGGGAAGCTTGTCCTAGAGGAAGGGCAGAAAAGCTCACGTGGCGTGCACAGTCCAAATTCCCATTTGCACTTCTCAGGTCCCCAGAATGGCACTGGCCCCCAGTTTATGCACGAGCATCTTTCCTTTCTTCCACCAAGGGTGAGGAGGGAACTGAAGAGCAGAGGGACACAGGGAACTGCTGCCCTCTTAATCCTTTATGCAGAGGGCAGGGAAACTGATGGTTGCAGTGGGAAAATGTGCTCTTCCCCCAGCAAGGCAGGTGCTGTTCCCTGTGAACACAGAGCTGACAGCGCAGCAACAAGCAACAAGTAAATAACCTGCTCCACCCAGCGTCTGCAGCTTGAGGTGCAGCACTGGGGAAGACAGAAGATTTTCCTGTAATCCCTGGCCCTGTCACTCCCTATTCCCTACTCAGAGGGCAAGGGAACAAACTACCTCAAGGTACAGAAGGAAAATTACTTGAACTTTTTGGCTGCAGCACCAGATCGTGTTCTGAGGAGAAAGATGGATGGGATGCTGACACGATGGGAGTATGACAACCACACACATGCACACTCTGACTAATAAAAAACCCCACCAGTCCTGTTTGGCCAGCTTCCAATTTTTCCTTCAAAAGGGTTCCCTACTCTCATGATGGGACACAAAGTGTTTCTCACGACATTCTGTACCACTGCTATTGCTTACATTCATATATACAAAAAGATAGAGATGTTTTAAAAATACTTCTTTAAAAATTTGCTGGTTAAGACTTCATTTTAAATATTAAATGAGTAAAAGCTCTATCAAAGTATCTCTTTCTAATTTAAGGGAACTTCCCCAGCAGAAAACAGTTCTGTACAGACAGTGCAATATGTTCTCCATCCACACACAGGAAAGGTTTTCCACCCACTCCCCCAGACAGCTTTCACTCCACAAGAGGCAAGAACTGTGCTTCTGGTAAGGTTTTCATGAGCTCTGGTAAATGTAATTTAAGCAAACACTTTTATTACCTATGGTAAGTATCCTTCTGTAAGCAGAACTATCATTCCTGTTCCCGTACCATATTCCCACTACAGTGTTGTAGGTCAAACTAACATTTATTTCCTGTGCAGTAACACTTTATCTGGATACAGCCTAACTCGTTTGGTTTTGACTTTTAATAGAGGCTGTGGGGAAAAAATACAACATCCTATAGGCAAACCGCATGTTAATTTCAGTTGTAAAAATACAGAATTAAGTTCATTTTTGTACTAGCAGAAGGGAAGAAGAAAAAATATCCAGGTTGACTAAGAGAAGCACCACACATGAGCTCGTAACACTCAGGCCCAGAAACAGGAACTTCAGCAAACTCACACCAGTACTGAATAAGGAAAAACAATGACATTTTTGTCAGACATCACCATGCACTGGAAAAAACCCACACTACTTAGTTTTAAGCAAAACCTTTATTTTAGCTCATAGGCTTGTTTGTATTAAAAACAGTTACTTCAAAATCAAATTCACATAAAATTCAGCATGTAAATGAACTGAAGTTGTCATTGGTCAAAATCAGATTCTGAAAGACAAGAGCTCTGAATGACATTTGAACAACCTTGAGTGGCAACAGATAAAACTGGGAACATCAGCAGGAGCATCTCCTGCTTTACAGGCTGAGGAATCAAGCTGCCCCCTCCTTCAGTACATTTTAAAACACCAGCTGCACACCAGGGCTGTTTAATGATTTCTCTATTTCCCGTAAATTCACTCAGCAAGGATTGAAAAAAGCATCCCAGTTTAATCTGCTACTTCACAGGAGTGAATTCTCTTGAGTCTTGTTAGAGGCACTGCTATTTTCTGCCAGCAATCAAAGTACTTGTCTTAAAACAATTTCCTTACAACACCAACAATCAAGCTACATTATATACACTTCAATTGTACAATTATCTTTAAAAAATGCCCGTGTACAAAATAGGTTATTTTTATTTTAAAAAAAAAAAATCACATGCTAGATTTCAATTACATCAACATTTGAAAATAACTGAAAAAACTGATAAATAACATTCCAATTTATTAGGAACACTCCTGCAAGCAAGTGCAAAAGTATCTGCACTATATTTAATATTCTAATAAGCTTTTTAGGGCAACTTGTGCTATAAACCTCATGTACAAAGGGTGTGAAAAGTTCTTACTTGTGACAATAGAATGAAAGCTAATTAATTAAGCAAGAGTATTTCAGTAAAATTATTCTACTTATGAAGTAAATACCACAAGGGCATCTCATTTACAGCCAGTTAGACAAAGAACACAGCTAGTGACCAGAACACATACATTAGTTAAAAAGTCAAATATATACAAAAATATATTAGAAAGTGGTTGAGTTTAACCACAGGCTCATGTAAAAAATGTTGTTTTAAATAGCAATAGCAAAAAAATAGCTATTTCTCTATCTGCAACAGTACAAAAGGCAACACCTACATATGAGGTAGCAATGCCAAATTAAAAACAAAAAGAAACCAAAAAAAACAACTTTGGATTGAGGAGCATCTCCTATATTTTCATAGCATATCTGTCAATACAAATATTTAAATGAACACTTCAATTGTTTCAAGAATTAACTACATTAATTTACAAAACCTTTTATTCAATTAACATTTCTTTTTAAATTACTGGAAATTGGTTTAGTTACTGATTTCTCCTGTTTCTAAAAAAGCTGTTGCATTTTCAAACCCAAACACTGTACAGCAAAAACGTGGAGGCTTTATTATACACACTTGGTAAACACTATGGTACATTAAGACTTAATTTACAAAGATCAGAAGAAGCCAACTGTGGTCATTTTATCCTTTTGTGCCCAACAGGCAGACGCTGCACACTTTTGCTACCCCACATTCAATGCCAGAGGCAAGCTGAGGGCTCACTACTCCCTTCCACAGCCACAGCAAGCGTTTGAAGCATTTGTATCTCTCCCTCCAGGAGCGCGAGCCACAAGCGTGGCTTCCATCTCTAGGGCCAGGGGCACTGCCAGGCAGCGCCTCCGAGCTCCCCCTGGGCCGTGCTGGAACTGCCTCAGCAATGTGGGGTGGGAGAGGGACAGCTGTGCCCCTTCTCCCAATTCCATCCCTTTGTCCTCCTGCAGCTGCAGAGCAGGAGGGGCCAGCTGAGCCTCTCTGACCAAAAAAAATCCCGTCAGTGAAAAGCCGGGAGGGGAACAACCACCCAGCTGAGCTGTGCCAGTTCTGGCCATGGGGCTGCAGGCCCCTCACCTGGGTCAGATCCTCTGCTTCTAGCTTCACTGACTAAAAAGACCCTGCTGCTCCTCCAATTCAGGCAACTAAATTGGACATCTGAAGTTAGATGGTACGAGTAACACCAAAAAATGAACTGGATGGAATTTCAGCATTTATTGCATTAAGAAAATAATATACTTTACATCACAGTGCTTAATTAAATGCAATAAAAAAATGTAAACTCAGAATTCTAGATAAAATTTAGCTTTAAAAATTAGGGCTCGAAGTTTTGAAAATTCACAATTTTTTAAAAATTGAAGTCACAGACAGTCAGTTCACATAACTCACATCTTGAAGTGTACTTGTAAATAACACCTTTGACGCACTCCAATGTTTGGTCGAGTTCTGTTTGTTTTGTTTTTGTTTTTTTTTTTTTAAAGAAGCCTAAATACCACATGACCAAGTGCAAAGGTAAGAGGTATCTTTTTCTCTGCAAGGAAACTAACTGTAGCAATAATTTGCAAATCAGGCCTCTGGAGTGCTCTAGTAGATGTAAGGAAATATGCGGTACGGGACACGCTGGCAATACCTCTCCCAGGCCAAGCCATACTTTTGCTTACAGTGGTGTTCATCACGAGCCTCTCGATGAACAAGCAAGCAGATGAAATAGATCACGTAGAAATAGGGTAAAATGTGATTAAAACCTGCAAAGTGAGAAAGTCAACTTAGATACAGGACAAAAGTCCACAGATGGTAGCTATTAACAACATGTTCGAAGCTGGTGACACACACTTGCTCAAGACTGAAGCGTTTTATACTCCTAAAGCATCAAATACTCAGCAGGACAGTGCAAAAATTGTGAGACATGTTCACATGCAGATAGGAAAACACCCAAAAACCCACAAAAAGTATTTCTTAAAATTTACAGTCACAAAATCTACCAATTTCACTCTCAAGGCATGTAAAGTTGGCACATGTTTTAAGTTCTTTAGTCATCAAAACCAGATTTCCAGTTAAATCTCTGCACCACTGAACTGCCCCACACAAGGTTTTCTCTATTTTGGCTGCAGACATGAATCCAGCTTCGGTCAGAGCACACAACTTGACTTGTGGCTGAAAAGACTGGAAATGACCCAGAAATGGGAGACCAGCCCAGAAAGCCAACTCTGTTCTGGGCTGCATCAAGAGGAGCGTGGCAGCAGGTCAAGGCAGCTGATTGTGCTCCTCTACTCTGCTCTCCTGAGACCCCACCTGAGCGTTGTGTTCAGCTCTGGGGTCTCAAGTACAAGCAACACTGTGTACTTATTAACAAACACTTTGAAAGATAATTTCACTCTGTGTTTGATGACCTTTTTTTAAATCTATTTCACTTAAAGTCATCCCTACATGTGGAAGCCCTTGTCTCCAAGCAAACTCCCACTCTGGGAGAACTTTGGTTGAAGACACACTCACTAGACTAAAAAATTTAAGGAACAACTAATTAGCAAGCATGTCCCATTGTTATTGAATGATAAAGTGTCAGAAAGATGAGTAAAATCTATAGTATGGTATGTCAAATCTGCAGCAAGTTAGAAAGGGTAAAACGGAAGAGAAAATGTGTTTCATTAGACTTACGACACAGAAATCTGCCATTCAGTAGGGTTTACTATCTCAAATAATTACCACTTGGCATTTCAAACCCAGTCAGATGCCAAAACATTTTTGCTAAAATCCACTTTAATCTCAGGAACTTACCACAGGGTAGGGACCATGCTAGAGCCATGATGATGTCACCAAGGTAATTAGGGTGACGAACAAAACCCCACCAACCCGTGACAAGAAGCCCTTTTCCAGTTGCAGTGGGGATAAATTTCAGGTCTGTGAAGAGAGTATCATGGTCAATGCAACAATCAAAATATGTACTTAAATACCACAGAGAGCCATTGTACAACAAGGGAATAAAAAATGTACTCACTGGCCAGTTTGGGATCTGCTGGATTCCGTCGGAAATTGTTTTTCTGAGAATTTGCACTACGGAATATGTAATACCCAACACCTGAAAAATAAACATGATGTATTTTGCATTTTCCGTATTTTCCAGTTTTCTCTGCTTCAACAAAAGCACTCAGTGTGCCCTTTGCTGCTCTGATTCCACCAGCCTTTTCCTCAGAGATGCAACTGATATTTTCTGGTTTGCAGAGCTCTAACAAGATAAAAATGCCATTGGAAACCTGCATTCCATATGCTCCTTCTCGTTACTAACTTTGAAGAGATTTCGGAGAACCTTTATTTTCACATCTACTTTTACATCTATACCTGACAGTTTATTAATGTAACAGCCTGAAATTCATATAAGGTGATGTGCTGCGCTCTGTAAGATTACAGCTCCATTTAGCAGCCTAGCACTTCACTACAGCACCTACCCCATACACTGACCATTACAAGATCACGATAATAAAAGAACCAGGCAATATATTATCTGGGTTTGAAATTCATATCCCCCATAATTCTCATACAGTAGCTTAAACTTGCTTTTTCCAAAGCTGTATTGAAAAAAGATTATCACAACACACTTTGAATAAAGATGTTATTTTTAAAAAAATAAATAGAAACTGAAGAAAAAACATTAGGTGAAGATGAAAAAACTATGTAAGTTGTATGTCTTCTTATTTTTTGCAAGTGTTTAAATTCTTTGTCACGTCTACAAAAAATACGTTGGTTTTTTAGGTTTACTATTCAGATAGGAGAGACAAACAACAAGGCCACGTTGGTGCAAATTTAAGATTACCTAAAGATGTGAGATCTTTTTCTCAAAGCACTCAGCTTTGATGAAAAAGATGTCTTCCACTGACATGTGCATGTAACTATGGGCATCAGGGAAGGAGATGCAAATAATTACTTTTTCCCTAGGTTCAGCGAAGCATAGCCAACAAGGTACTGACTACGTTTATGAGTCACTCAGATGAACTTAAAAAGGCATCTATTAAATTCAAAATATGTTAAGTCACTTCAACTCCAGACAGCATCCACCTAGAGCTGCCTCTCTACACAACAATTAAATGTTCAGTCTCACCTATCCTTCATTTACTAAAATGAGAATTTATTATGTTCTTTGTATTTCTCAGTAGCAAGACAATGACTGCTGCATCTGAGCTTTTGAAGCTTCACCTCCTATCTCAAAGAAACAAAATCAGAATTATGTCGTAACCAACAGCAACAATAACATTTACTGTAACTTACAGTTCAGAACAGTAATTGCAGCAGCAACAGGCCAAGTAATTGTGGTGGGATGACCCACTAAGTAGTAGGCCTGCAGACTGTAGACAAATGGAACCCACACCAAATCTCCAAATGCCAGCATGAACCCAAATCCATCGTGGGTAATATCCATTGTAGTCAGAATGGCTTCCTAGAAACAAGAAGAAAGGAATTCTAGTATTTACAAAGCTTCCTTCTCTTAACATTGTCATTAGAAATGGAAACAGTTGAATGGTATTGTCATTTACCTCATTCCAAAGAGCGTCCACCACATAGAGAAGCTGGAAGCTGTTCACAAGTATCATGGACAGGGATGGCATACTGAGATTGTGGATCTTCATCTCAGCCAAGAGCATTGCCAAGTTTATAACAACCTAGGTTAGAAAAGATTTTATTTAAAAATTTACTTTTTAAAAGAAAGGGATCTTTTCTATTACACTACAGGACATTTTAATAAAAGTATTTTTGATGTTTAAGTTTTAAAAAAAACAAACTATTTCACAAGTAAGTTTGCAACTAACCACATTTCTGAAGCCCTATAACCTCAACATCAACAACCCTCAACTTTGAGAAGGGTTTTCATTTGCCATAAAACAAGGAAGCTAAAAATTTCCTTCAAGTGAATAGAAATGGTCATTAGAAATCTAACAATATGGAACTATTTTTCAGTACTCATTTATAAGTATATATACGGTATTTATAAATACATACTCTCCTTGATATCAATTATATATATGTGTGTGTGTAAAAAAATCCCTCTGTGTAATATTTAAACAAATAAAATAACTAAGATTACTGACTCACCCAGCCAATTAATCCCGGACGCAACTCACAGAAGTATTTGAGGTCAAAACTGCCAATACGAGGGTTTAACTCATGTCCAGTAAAAAAATCATAAATAAAATACCCTGCAGGTAAGACACAACCTCTGTTAGCAATACTCTTCCTTTTACCTGTCACCATACTCCTCCCCATAAGTAAGATCCCACTTTCCATTGATGTTCTCTCATTACAAATTTAAAAAGCCTTCAGATTGGCAAAAAAAAAATAATTTTTGAAGAGTATATGCAAAAAACAAACCAAAATCTACAGTTTGTATTTTAGGATGCTCGAATATTTTATTTATTAGGAGGACTAACCACTTTAGAAGTTGTCCCCTGACACTTGTTCCTTCTTTATTTTCAGCCTTATCCTGAAGCTCACATCACTGTGTCTATGAACGTGATCATACGGCATTGATTTTACATTTCCTCCTATTTCATTGCTTTTGTCTGGGAAAAAGAATTCTCTTTAGCTGTGACAATTACCCATCCATCAAAAAAGGTGGACAAGAAGGAATATACCATGCCCTGACTTCATGATATCTGGGACTGAGTCTCCAAAACACAAGCACTTTACAGAGCAATTATGCTATTATGCCACTTACAGAGAGAGTAGGACTTTTTTTAAAAGGACGATTTATGATAATTTGTGATTTCTCTTCACACATACAACATGCTGGACTAACAATGTAACTAATGATATTTGAATATTTCATTTTAGTACGCAAAATGTTCTGTCCATAAGCTCCCTTTCTTAGTCACCCTATGGTCATTTTTAAAAGCTGTTTGATATTTAACACTAACACACTTCTCAATCTCTCTTTTGCCCTACAAAACCATCTGTATATAATTGATACTTCCTAGGCAGGTAGTCTCATGACTGAATGAAAATCTCTTCTGGAAACTCTATTCAGCTAACTAGATTCAAAAGCACACAGCAAGATACAAGTTTAGGAATGCTCCTTAATTTCAAGTTCTATACCTGACTTCCCACTGCCAAAACATCGATATTCTTCTGTTTTTCCTTCCACTGCCAGCTGTTTCAGGAAATGCTGCACTGGCAGGGGCACAATGAAGCAACCTACACCAAGCTTCTTAGACAAAAGCTGAAAACTGAGGGGAAGGAACTGTCCTCTCATCTCTAAGGGACTAGACCAGCCAAGACATGATCCTGTAAACTATTCTAGAAAATCCAACTAACATTTTAAACATCTTATAAGGTCAAAAGTGAGACCAAAAATGTGCCATTTAACTTGCAACATTATCTTTGCTTTGGTAGAAAGTAAAAGTCACAGTATTACAATAACCAGCCCTAAATCTAGCCTTTAATTCTTAAAAATGAAACTATATCAAACAAGTGGAAAGAAATTATCCAGAATGTTCTAACTCACCAGAATTTCCACCGGGTGCCAGTTCTTCCTCAGGTGCTTTCAGGGATCGCACATACAGATAAATGCTCAGTGCCAAAGAAAAAACTGCAGCTGACACTGCAAACTGCATGAAGTGATCATACAAGTAACGAAGCTCAAACTGAAAGTATAATAAAACTCCAACAGCTGCAGCAGTCAAAATAAAAGCATAAAACCCTAAAGGATGTAGAAGAAAGACGTATTAGTCAAAGTAAAAAAAACAATTTATGGTTCTAGTAGGACCTACCTAATCCAACCTTTCTGCATTTTTACTTCTTCCAGTATCTATCCATATTCCAGTAACATCTTAGACATCCCATGGTTCAAACTTCTAGGGCACAGCAATATAACCAAGAGACTCTAAGTCCTGAAACTGTGCTCATCGAAAGGACAAGAGGCAAGAACATTCTGAATGCTTCTTCATTTTTTATGACACAGGATCTAATTCCAGATTTTAGTGGAAAAATGGACACTGACACTAACAGATAACGATAGGAGGTCACAAAATCTTATCTGTGACAGCTGAGACAACCATAGTCTCATCTTTGAATTATCTTCATATACACCTTGATGCAGAAAGCAGTAATTAAAGTATTAAAATAACTTATCAAGTCAAGACTTGAACACAAAAACTTTTGCATACTCTAAGAGTATAAAGTCATGGAGAATGGACTCATGCCCAAATAGGAGCAGGCAGTTCTCTGCTGCTGTCAGCTAAGGACCTTCTGTTGATCCCTTCACAGGGTCACAGGGGTTGAGGTTAGAAGGAACCTCCAGAGCTCATCTGATCTAGTTCAGGTGGAATCTCCTGTATTTCACTTATTGCCCATTGCCTCCTGTCCTGTCACTGGTCATCCACCTTTCCTCAAGGAGGGTTTTAAATATGCTTTGAAAATTAGCCTTTGAAGCACCAAGATGATGGCTTTTTTTTAATAACCCAAATAATGTAGCTTATTTCCTCACTTTATCAGAATGCAGGAAGAATTGCAGCACTATGGCACGACTGAAGACAAAAGTCCAAAACCAAAAAAGGTATGAGAGCCTCAATGAGACTCACTTTTGCAGGATGTAATTCCCCTTGTTGCTATTATTTACAGCCCTATTCCAACTTTAAAATGGTGCCTCTTACCAGACTATGACAAAATTTGGCATTTTTAATATAGTATTTGGATTCCACTACCACCAGACAGGGTCCTTGGACTGACTAATTAATCAAAGAGGTAGTCTGGAACACCTACAAGGCACTAAAGTACACTTTCCTGTTTAAGCCAGAAAAAGCAGGACTGCTGATGGGTGTTAAACAATTAGACCTAGACAAGAAATTTGTCTTACTCAAAGGAATTGAAATCAGTTCTAATTAAGGACTGAGAACCGTTCTTTGACATGCAGGAAGAACATCTTAAATCAGTAGCAACATACTTCTTTATCAGTCTGTAAATCAGAGACATCCAAGATTATCTAGACACCAGGTAAGATCTCTTCAGATGACTCCTCCTGCACAGTCCTCGTTACCTGAGCATCACCAACTTTGTCAATAGACAACTCTCTTTTTAGCAATAATGCAAGGAATATGACAGGAGTCACCAGTCACAGCCAGATACAGCTCAGGTGCCCTGTACAGTGTAAGGTCTTGCTCTTGGGGCACTTAGTTCCTGATGATTACTAACCATCTTTCTCCAAGAAAAGGCTCATCCTATTTTATCCAAGATTTACAACAGACACACCCTCGGGTCAAACTGTATCTTTCAACATTTGTATTTTACGGTGCTGAGCACTGCAAATCACACAGGGGAACCAATTTTAGAACAGACAACTGCAACATGCTTACCATTTATCCGGTACTGCAGTTTCCTTCCATTGGAAAGGGGCAGGCCTTCTACAACCTAGGAAGAATACAATATTAATGTTCAACAAAGTATTTTCTGTGGGCCCTTCAGGGGAGGAAAATCAAGCTCAACTCCATCAGAAAGACATTCAATCAAAGCAACCAGATGGACACACTCAAACCTGAAGCTCATGCATTGCTCTAAAAAACACACTCCGGATAGCAAAAGACTAACAGTTTCAAATAAAAACATTTAAAAAATACATCTCTTTCAAACCAGCCTGAAGAAAGCAGAACTGCTCCAATCACTGTAAAAACATACAGCGATACAACATGACTGAACGATCTACTTAAGAGCGTCCTTGCAGAATCTGCCAGTAATCCTCAAGTCACAAAAGAGGGAAAGAGAGCCTGTGTCTGATAAGCATATGGCTAGAATGGTTTATAGCTTCCCAAAATGCTGCACATCCATAAGAAATCGAGTATCAAAATAGTTTGTGAATTTAAAAGTCAGACACCTAAAATTCTTCTAGAATTCCATCAAGCTAAGTTTATCCACACTTTGATCTGAATGCCTATAAAATGCTTTCTGCCTTTTCTACTGAAAGGCTCTGACATGCAAAAATTCTTAACCAGCTGTGCTGTTTGAGGCTTACAGAAATCTGCAGCAGCCATATTCCAGTTGATTATGAAAAACTTATTCAATTACTTTCAAATTCACTGCATTTCACTGCAAATTCACTGCACATACCCCACCTTCCAGCCTAACACACAGTTTAATTGCCCATAAGGACCCAATTGCTCCCAATAGCCTACCTTTCCAATTGGCAATAAGTAAAACACAGCTTGAAGGAAAAACCACAGAAGAAAGACACCAAACACCCTCCACTCCCAAAGACTCTCAAGTGCTGGCAGAGGAGGGAAGTTCAGAAGACTCGGGTCATCTTGTTTGCACATCAACAGCAAGTAGAATACAGTAGCAGGCAGGAGAAATATCAGCGAGAAGGTCCCTGCAAACAGACATCATGGCACGTTAAGGTAAGCACAGAAAATAAAAAAAACTAGCTTCAATCCCACTAAAAACGCTCAATATTAACTTCAGTAACAAAGAAGAGGTTGTCATTATCTGTTCCTGAACAAGACAGCAGCTATCCCATAGTCATGTAACAGGACAGCGAGACATTCTTCTCACTCCCATTCAAGGTCATCTAATGCAGGATCACACCCATTGTGTCCCTGGTCAAAAAACTGCCTGAAGAATGCTTTACTGTCAAGTTTCAGGCACTGAAGTTCTGAAAGTGTAAAAACTTTGCTGGTTATTCTTAAATTTAATCTAAGTCTCACTGTGCAAGGGATGGCACAAGATCTTCAATGTATTTCACATAAGAACCAAGTGCAAGAAAGGTTCTTTGACTGCCACCAAATCACGTGAAACACGACCATATCACTTTGAATTCTGCAACCAAGGTCCAAAAATGGAAAAGCAGCTCTTGACATGGCAGTATGGTCAACAAGTAAAAACACACAAAATAGTACTAAATTTCAACTATTAAGACAATTTGCATACATACCAATTCTTCCCCCAAACTCCAGCTCCTTTGTTTTTGATGGTACTTTCTCAATTGGTTTTACTGCCACAAAAGTCTTTTTCTCTGAAAAGATCTCTTCTGTTTTCTTGTCATCTTTCCTTGAACGCAAGCTGTACTGCTCAAGCACACGCTTGATCTCCAGGTCTGGTTTTAACTTTTGCTGTTAATGAATAAAAATAATTTAGCAAAAAGTTTCCCAGTGATTTTACTTTTAGTCCAATATTTTATACTTCAGAGGACATTACTCACTATAAGACACCAATATACAATATCTTCTACTTCTATACAGTGCTTATCTTTATCCGTTCATATAAAGAGACTGCTAAAACCAGTCACTGTATTAGGCCATTATTACAGATCAGCAGCAGTTCCAGTAGAGACCACTCATTGCCACCCTCCTCCTTCCCTTTCTGCCATTCGCCTGGGCGTTAGCGAACAATCAGGACTAAGGCAAAAAAAAAAATCACTTTGTCTGTAGCAAACTTACTTAATCTCTCAGTTTTATGTTGCCTGCTATTTCTGCTTGATTATGTATTGCCCTTTTCTAGGCATTTCTGAGAGAGCCAAGCTAGGAATGCAACAAAACTCTAAGAGCATATTCCACATTCCTACCTCTAAGATGATGCAGGATGTGTCATTTTTTTCTGTACTCTCAGGTTCACCATTGTACCTTTTGGTGTTATTCTCACTCGGTTTCTGGTTAAAAGAAGAAACACAGTTTAAGATTTTTGAAAATAACAGCTGCATCAAGAGCAAGTATACAATGAATAATTAAGAACAGTATCTAGTTTTTTGTCCACTGCAACTGCTCTGGTTCTCTCCACAGGAAAACAAGTGGGTTCAACACCCAAAGTATGGACAGTTTCAGCTCACAAACAAGAGAATACAGCTTCCAAGTTATTTTAACTCACCATTAGCAGCTGCCAAGTACAAAATACATGTCTATTCAGTCATGACATTAGACAAACAGATGAAATTTCAGTGTCCTACATATGGCACTGTTCTGCAGAACTGGAAGTTTGGTTTTCCATTAAACACCTTTGAAGAAATAAATTCCCTCATAAAAATTCTTTTTGTGAGTCTAGCTCACACAACTCTGGGAAGACATGACTCATATGTTTTATTTCAACTAAAGTTTTGTTTAAGAGAGCCTGGTCTTTCCAGTCACACAACAGCCAGCAGATCAATCCTACTCCTCAGACAGAAGCCAGGGCAAAACCACCAAAGATATTTTTACCATTTTATCCCGAAAGGTTAAAAGTACAAAAAGTAAACGGTATCTGCTGGCTAAAAAAATACTTAAAACCAGCTTATAATCCACAGGCACTGGACCACACAACTCAGAGTAGCTCACTGCAAAACAAACCTCACAGCTGTTTCAGTGCCAAAGACTAGCAATTTACTGCATCTATCTAGCTGGTTTACATTGATCTGGTTTAGTTTAGTTGAAACCTAACTAAAATCTGTCCATTTTCAATAGATCAGCAGAATGCATTTCCAGTTCAAGGGACTGTCTCAGACAAGTGAGAAGCCATCTCAAGGCCACAAGAGGCAGAAGAAATGCTGTTTGTCTCTTCACAGAGAAACATCACCTCTACTCCTCTTCACCTACAGATCACCAGAACCATTTTTAATACTTAATCTTCACAAAAATGTTAAGAACTCACCTAATAAATTTCACCTAACACCAGATACTGGTAAACTTAGAAATCCTTACGGCTTAGTTTTTATAATGAAACCAGTTTTGCAATATTATCCATCAAAAAGGCCATATTTAAATATTCCACACTGCATGTTTTCCACTACTACTGTAATGAACTGTATATGATAACAGAACTCATTTTATTTCAAATCCTAACACCTACACACTATGTTCCAATAAACACATCTAAAGGTAAGCTAACTTCCTTTGCCCCATTTCACAGGCGGAAGCACACGGCTAACAATGACATCAATATTAAAGTATTTTTAAAAAATCTGTGTTTGTTTGGATTCTGAGAAGTTCGCAGTATCACCAAATTCAAACGGAACTTTATAACCTTGGTTTACCTCTCAAGAATTTCCTCAAACTCTGCAACCTAGAAACCCTATTTCAAAATTTAAAAATGGCAGTTCTGAGATATACTTTTACAGGTAATTATGCTGTCCAGGGAACATGAACTGCAGCTGGCTTTTACAATGATAAACCCAGTACACATAAAACCAATCTTTCACAAATAGTGAAAGTTTCTTTTAATAAAAATCCAGCAACTCCACACACAAAAAAACAACCAACAAACAAAACTAATACCACAAGAGCTAAGCTGGTCTCCTGAATTATTTTCTTCTTGTCATCTTTGTGTTCTCTGCTTTGGGAAGCAGAACGACGTCTGCCCTTTGCTGGCCGACCAGGGGACCGAGAGCGAGACCGAGATCTGCTGCTACTTCTTCTGGAGGGAGAACTTGAAGAAGACTGGCTCTTCCTGTGTTTGAATGATGACTGTGACTAAAAGAAAGATGGAAAGCAAGCAAAATCTTATCTATGTCCCAAAGAACAATTTTAGAAACATGAGGCTTTTTTTGTGATGAGGATTCTGGCATACAGTTCTATAGATCTGTCTTGTGTTTACTGATGCTCTACAAAGGCTGTTAAGAAAGAGCAACTGCAGAAAATTCATTTTGCTGGCAATTTCCAAACAATCCTGCTCCAAGTCCAACTGCTGCTGACTATTCCTGTTGAAGGTACAGAAATCAGCCTATGGATGTAAGCTACCACAGTGAGCACCAAGCTGTTAAGCACACCACCCTCTCAATCCTGCGCATATGGAAAGGAATTGAGAGCTGTCTCTGAAGCCCCCAGAGACTGCTCTCACTTCCACTACTCAGCTTTATTAATGCATTTGACACAGCAAGGTTCATCACCTGCGTGAGGCAACAGAGAGCAAATCAACACTAAAAAAGCCCAAGCCAGCCTAATCATTTCATTATATGTGGTAACTAATTTCAATAAGTTTACTCCAAAAGCACTGTTTTGATTTCTCTGTTAAGTCTACAATGCCCATTTTCCCACGTAAAATTTCCACAATGCAACTTTTATAATGCATAAATGTTTCATGACAAAGAAAGGCATTTTCCCAGCAAGCAGAAGTAACATGTTAGAAAGTCTTGAAGCAGTGAAAACAGTTGCCTAGCTCAAGGCAGAAACATTTTGGTCCCAAAAGAGAAGGCCAGTTACTGGGCATTGACACTGCCACCAAGAAGAGACACTGCAGTTCACATAGAGACACACAAGCTGGCTTTGAACCTATGCAGGTTTCAGAACAGGCCATAGAAATGAACTACACTGAACACTCAGACAGGGTTTTTTCCTCTTGCTTTATTTGTTTTCAACTGAAACTTCTATGAAGTTTTAAATGCCTTTATCAGTAACAAAAAATGAAATAATATACGTAAAGAGAAAGGAATGTGTTTATTTGACACGAACCTTTCTCAAGGGTTTGTAATTGTCACAAATACAGAAAAATACCTCATGAAGCCTCTGAGGACCTAAAACAGTACAAGCTATTTGCAGATGTTTAAGTATGTGCTTGAAGGGCATGCACTGTTTATAGTTACAGTGACACTTAACTATGTCTTCCCATTTGTTTTCAGATTTTCTTTTTTAGACATGGAAAACCATCAAATTAACATCAGCCCACTGATTATTACCTTTATAAGGTACCCAAAACAATTTTTCATGAAAAATCATGCTACAGAGCTCCTGCATGATCGGACTTGGTCCTCCTCAAAAATACTACATTTTTTTCAACATAAATAAATAAGTAAGTAAAACAACCACGATACTTTAAAGATGAGGTCATTCTGAACTTCTGCTTGAGGCATTACATAGGAAGAAGCTTTTCTTTAGCACCAATTCCTTGAAGACATGGTTAACAAAAACTTGTAAAATGACTACCCAGTCATAAGTTGTACTTTCAGCTACAGCATAAAATCAGTATAATCTTCCTTTAGAAGTACTGATAATTAAAAACACATTTACTCACCCTTATATCACTTTCTTTCAGTGCAAGTTCAGTTCCATCTTTGTACTTAACAGTATAAAGATGAGCAACATCATCGTAACTGGTCACTTGTACTTCATAGTACAGGACACTTCCCGGCCAACGGCCCATCACCACCTCGCCATCAGCAAACTTCCGGCTTGGCATTTTCCAAACAGAATCCCTAGAAAATAAATCAGTCAGTCCACGTGACAGCTAAACATCAGCCTTCCTTTTCCCCTACTCTCTTTCAGTATCATGTAACTGAAAAGGGGACACTTACAACAACTCTCCACTTTAAATAGGGAAAAGGCTGTGTGATAAGAAAACAGCAGTGATCTGTTTTCCAAATCAACAGTAGACAGAACAGTCTTAAAATAGAGGTAAGATTGAAGAGAGATGGTCTGGAAAAATGTTGAGATGTATTAGACTAGTACTGAATTAAGATATACAATCTTCATCATCAGGCAAAGCACATCTTTGACCAAAACTACATAATGAAGCTCATCTTATCTACAGGGAAATGCAAATTACATGGTATTTAAGTGTCCTCTAACCCTCTTTTCCTGTGGTTCTACAGAAATGGCAGAAGTGATGATTCCTAAACATTAAACATCCCCAATCTCTTCAACACTTACAGCCACATTACACAGTTTCTTCAATTTATTATGCCAAACACTCAAAAGTTCAGAAACTTCACAATTTAGGCCCTTGTCTGGATTGAATATTTTCTCTTTTCCACCTATTTAGCACAAGGGGTGTAATGCCTTTGCAGGGGGCCAGTGCAGTGGGAAAAAGCACAGCATCAGAGCAATCACACAGCAACCTGAAAAATTAAATTCTATCCCCCTGTCTGCACCATCAGGCTTTTACTCGATATTAACAAAACGTGGTGTAAGTGACCACTACCCTTGGTTCACCCTACAAGATGCTGGGAAAAAACAACTAAAACTTAGAGAAAGTTGTTTTTAAATGCAAAGTCCTGTAGAACTGTTTGTAAAGTGCTTTGTGTTACATCATTGCCTTCTGAAAACAGATATCCAAAGCAGAATATACTTTTAATATCAATGTATCAAGTGAGGCTATCTTAAAAGTCTAAGGCAAAATATACACTAGAACATGTACTGGCACCATCTGTACAACTAACACAGGCACTTAGAGTGGATGATAGGGACAAGATACAAACCATAAAATGTTGGTATCAAAGCATTTTAACTTGTTTGCTTTATAAATAAGATGTGAACCCACACAAACTAAGGGGAACACAAGTCTTTAACTAAATAATCATTACATATTAACTAACCTGCAGTGAAAAGTTAAGGCTCTTGGGGAAAAAATACTGTTAATATTCAATCGCAGACCTTCATCGCACATCGGGGGATGGGGCTCAGTGAGGTTTTACAACCAACATTCATTCTGGCATGTTCTGATGCTGCTGCTGTTAAATTTTACACCTGTGCAGCTTTCCAAGTCAAAAAAACCCCACAAATTCAGCAGAATTCTCTCATACGGATTTTACTACTCATACTCCAAACCGCTTCAGAACAGAAACATCTGGCCATCTCCTTTGCTGTATAATATTTGAAGGAGGAAAAAAAAGCAAGTTTTATAATTTGGTTTCACTGACACTTGCCAGTTAGAAAAATTATGAGTTCTAGTCTGTGCTTGCAGGCACGTGCTACTCCAGCTCTTCTGCCTTCTAACTAGCTTCTTGTCCCAGCTTCTTGTTTGTGCCTTATTCCTGCTGAATTCCCACTCCTCCAACTTTCTTTTATCCCAGTCAGCGTAACCCCTTCAAATTCATACCCTGTTTCTTATAACTTCTGTATTTTCATTTCAAATTCTCCATTCTCTCCTTAACCCCTGTCTTGGATTCTTTGTGGATTTTCTGCCTTTTTTGCAGAACTACTTCCTCTTTGTCACCTCTGCTTAAATCTGATCTCAATCCCCATCTGTCTCCTTGCTCAGTTTTCTCACCCAAAAGACAGTTCCATAGGAGATCCACGTCTGCTGCTGCTCTTTCCCACCCTCTTGCAGCCACAGCTTCTTCCTTCTCTGCCATAAATAGTCTGAACACTGGAGCTCCACCGAGTGCACTCAGAGCTGTCACCAGATGTCATAACCTGATACATGACTTCATTTCCCCTCTGCTGCTTACTTCCTACACACCAGCCAACTGTTTCTTCTCTTGACCTGCAGCACCTCAGGCACCATCTGTAAACTTGGAGCCTGACCAGGACAAAGCTGGCACATCTTCAAAGTTGCGAAAAACAGAATCTTTGGAGGGTAAATCCTATTTAAAAAGGGTAACATTTCTTCATTAAGTTGTTACCAAGCACACATGCACTGATTTTTACGATTTACAGTGACCGCTTCAGAATTAAGATACAATTTCATAGGGATAATAAAATGCAATTCTCTGCCAGATTTCAAAACCCAGCACTTTTGTAAGCAAACATAAAGACAGCCCAAAGAACAGGTAAATTGATGATTTAATTCTTGTGAAAGGCAGAAAGACCTTCCCCTCCTCCAACCTTGTTCTTAAAAGGAGCTGAAGTTAGTTTTAAAAAGTTGAAAAATGTGGTTGAAGGACCCATAGCTAAACCAATGTCACATAATTCAGCCTGAGATAGACATGACCAATATGAAATTCCAAAATAATAAATAAGCAAGTAGAAGTATCTTCTGACTTGAAAGTAATGAGCAATGTTATTAATGGAAAAACTTATGTATTTTTCAATTCTTTTCCTTGAACATTACAGCTTAATAATAAGCTCAAACTTTAAACATTAAAAGAAGTAAATATAACTTCTTACCCTATCAAAAAAAATCACCTTGTTCTGCACCCCAGTGCCTCCTGTGAGGGAGGTTTGCAATCCTCATTCCTTATATCCCACTTCAAAAAGCTGCACCTTTTAAAGGCAGCCTTCATCTGTTCAGATAACAAACACGATTACTGGCATCGAGAAAGGACAGTAAGTCTTTCAAAAAAAAAGATACCGTTTAGAGATTACATTTTTAATTTACTACTCTTTCAAGCTCTACACAGCCCTGATAATTTTCATGGTATCAGCTGGCATCAGCCTACTATTCCCAGTAGGTCAGCACAAACTTTTGAATTCACAGGGCTTCAAAATACGAATCCAAAGAAAATTACTTCATACAAAGAACCCTGCACTGTACCTGATTGCAAGTTTAGTCACTTACTCAGGAGATGAAATTTGTGTTTTCTGAACCATTACTATTTTCCTTCAGGAATCCAGAGTATAAGAGAATGGATCAAAAGGACTTTGTATCCTACACCATGCCAAGCCAATTAATGCAAATCTCCCAGGAGCTTAAAAGTTGGTAAAGAATAAAAGTTTCTGCTGACTCAAACAAGAATGAAATAATTAAAAAGAAACTTGGCTGAGAAACATATTGCCCCATGCATGCATTTCTGGTCTTCTTAATGACTCTCTCACTAGATGCGGAAAGATATTTCACTGTGAAGAAGGTGATGACTGTTAGCTTGCAGCCACAGGGAGATCACACCCCATCAGCAGAAGTTGGGTACAAGTTTTAAGAACAAATAAACACTAAACAAGTTTTCCCTCTTGGAAGAGCAAAGCTTACACACACTCAGTGATTCCACTTACTGATTCTGACATCTCAGCACTGTTAGATAACGTTCTGAATGTCAGAGGAGGGAGCCAGTTGAATGCAATAAGAAATGTAAGAAAATAAAGAAAACACTGACAGTCAAGGCTAACAACACACGGAAAGTTCCTACTGAATTCACCAAAGAGACTGAGCTGTGCAGGACCCTTCAGCAACACCACTACTCTCTCCACATTTCCAGTTCTTCACCTTCAGAACGGTGGAGGCACCTATCCCTGTCCAAGCCAACTTAATTTCATCACTAAAAACAAGCACAAATAAGCCTCGAGGTAAAAATAACAACCCTCGGGCTGGAAATCGAGGATCTTCCCTTTAAAGGGGCTTTCTACCGGAAGCACCGCGAGCGGAGGGGACGAGGTAGGAACCTGAACTCCCCAGGCAGGGCCCGAGAGCGGCGGGGCGGTGTTGACAGGAAGGGCCCCACGTGCCGGCGGAGGCCCGGCCCCTCGGCCCCGCCCCGGCCACGCTCGCGGCCCGGGCCTGGCGCGAGGCCTCCGCCGCGGGGGAAGGGAGGGGCCGCGCCGCCCCTCGGCGGCCTATTCCCGCTCGGAGCCCGGCGCGGCGGAGCCGAACAAAGCGGCGGCGCTC
>VXBT01002584.1:270325-280528 GCA_013400235.1 Oriolus oriolus | reverse complement strand
GGTGGCCGCGCGCCATTGGCTGCCCCAGCGATGGCGCGGTCCGCCCTCCCCGCCCTGGGGCGTGCGCCCGGCCCCGCCCCGGGCCGGCGTGAGGGGGCGGGGGAGAGGGGGCGCGTTTGGCTCCCCCCGGCGCCCCTCACGGGGGGTGATGGCGGGAGGGGAGGGCAGGGGAGGGAGAGCTGAGCGGAAAAGTCGCTGTCGTGGTGATGGGGGCAGGCTCAGACCGCCTGCGCCACCCAGGCCCCGCCGCCCGTGGTAAACAAAACCGAGGGTTTTGTTTACGGAGCACTCCCGGCGCCGAAGGCGGCTTTGGAGGCGGCGAGACCGCGAGTACACCTACACTGGCCGAACAACAACCTGTGTTCCCTCCAGCCCTGCAGCTCCAGCACTCAACAATGACAAAATGTGGTAAAAATGCAGAAAACAACATCCCCTCTCTCTCAAAAAGAAAAATAAGGGCAAAAAAGCGGAGGTGCCGAGGCAGCGGGCGCTACACTGACCGAACAACAGGCTGTGCTCCCTCCAGCACCAAACAAAGCCAAAATGTGGTAAAAATGCGGCAAAAACGCACCGAAAACACCCGACTCTCTCCAAAAGAAAAATAAAAACGGGCAAAAAAGCAGAGGCGGCTTTTGCGGCGGTGAGACCACAAGTGCTCCTACGCTGACGGAACAGGCTGTGCTCCCTCCAGCCCTGCACCTCAAGCACCCGACGAAGCCAATATGTGGTAAATGTACGGTAACAAAAGTGCAGTAAAAGCACTCCCACTACTTCCAAAAGAAAAATTTTGAAAAGGGGCTAGAAAGCAGCAGCCTGTCATGCGGTTACCCCTGTGCTTTTGGGGCAACTTTTCCAGAAAGGCCCTTTGAGTTCATGGCCAGATTTTGAAATCAGGAAGTCTAAGCAATACTTGAGCAGGCAGAAGCAAAATGGGTTGTGAAAAAGTTAACAAGTCGTCCTTAACTCTGAGGTTTAGTGTTCAAATAAGTTGTTTCCAGTGCTGGGATCTTAAAAGGGGTGAAGTGCTTTAGGAGTGAAATACAGACGTGTTTGTGTTCGTACAATCATTATGCACCTCCCAAATTTTCTGAATTTGGCTAACAAGTGATGCTCTGTCCTAATAAAGCTTCCTACATGATGGAAAATTCCCTAAAGACAAGACCACCATTGTCCCATACAGAAAACTGCTGGTGCCATGCAGACACAGCAAAAATCTCAGATAAAAAAGAACCCTGAAACAACAGCAACATCACCATAAAATAAAAAAAAAAAAAAAAGAAAACCAAAAACCACAGCCAAAAGTGAACAGATGTAAATAGGCCCCGTGGTAGCCATGATCTTAACTTGTCTGTGACTTAACTGTTATATTTAGGGGTTTGGTTTTGTTGTTGTTGGTTTGTTTGTTTGTATTGGAGTTTAAGTTTCTAGCTATAATGTTTGAATTAAGAGTATGGCAAGCTTTTTTCCTCTAAGTGATTGCAGGAAATGGAACTTCCTGGGTGAATTATTAAAAATACATATTTTACTATTTATTCTGCTTATTTTACCCTTGATTTTTTTCAATTTTTGCAAGCAATTCTTTTAAAATTGCATTTTGTGTCTCCCCTATATTTGTACCACAGAGGTCCAGTTGTAGTTTGTCATGCATTCATTGTATTTTTCACTGCATGATGCAGTAAAAGATGTCTAAAGGAGTTTAAAAGTTACTTAGTCAGACCAGAGTCATGTGTAGGCATAGATTTTAATAAATGCAGTCAGAATAAATTCCGTTTTTAGTTGTGTTAAGGCAATCAGCTTCATCTGAGAGACATTTGATAATTTACTACACAAAAAAAGTGCAAGTGAAGCTTGATTTCTAGCTTCAGATAATGAATATTTTGGTTCCAGCTAAGATTTCTGTTTTATTTACTATCGCACATTTTACAACTATAATGTTAAGAACTGTTTTCAGCAGTTCAGTCTAAATTACAGCAGCTATTGCTTGGAATGAGCCTGCTGCATTTTGTTGGCAGCAGAGGCCTACAATTAATATGTTTAAATATGAAGGGTTTCAGTTGAAGTCTTGTTTAGAGAATAAACTTGCCTTCAAAGAAATGGTTTGGGTTTGAGGTTGTTTACTGAACTTGGATTAGAAACCTCTTGGGCCGCTAAGCACTGTTTATTGCAATTCTGCCTGTGATAATTGATATGCATTTGAGAGATTATTTCATAAATATTTATGGGACCATCACAGGACAACTATTAAACGGGACAAATGTGAAATCCGATCAGCACGACCATCATCAAAATGATCTGCTGCAAATTTGAAATTTGCTGAGATCTACATAAAGCATCTCAATTCCACAACGTAAAACTGAGAAAATAATTCTCTAAGCTTTCATTTTAATGAGAATCCCCGAGTCATGAAGGTTGGAAGAGACCTTCAAGATCTTCTAGTCAAACCATCACCCCAGCACCACCATAATCGTCCCGAACCCTAAAAGGTTGCAAAAACCTAAAGCTACCAACATGAGAAAGTTGAGAAACACTATGATAAATGGCTTCAGTAGAGGCTACACGGGTGGGTGGGGTAATAAGTGTCTATTTCCTCTCCTGATTAGGCCTTTGCTTCAGTGGAGGAAAACACCCTTAAGACTCCTAGTAAGGTGGTGGTTTTTAGTCTGTTAAACAACCCATGTATTCATATATATTCATATATGAATATTGTGAGTGTGCTCAGGCACTTTGGGGAATGTTTTCATTAGTATATGTATTTTTGTTCGTATTTTTTCAATGGTAGAACGGTTCATAATAAAGGAGTAGGAGATTTGGGATTAACCTCTGAATGTTACCTAACTAAATCAATAAAAGTTTTGTTTGCACAGACCTCAATAAGACAGGGATCTCACCCTTAACCATGGAAAAAGTTTCTCATTATATATTCATTTATGATGTATTGAATTAGAACTTCAGCCCCCCCGTAAAGGAGCCGCCTGCTAACAAACAGGGCAGCTCTGGGCAAATTAATTTGAACACTTGCATTCTGGGAAGTTTTGCAAAATGTTTATCTTTAGAAACAGCTTTTAAAAAATACTCAAGGCTATCAGCCATGCTGGGCTCAGCAATAAGAACAGGGACACAGATACATGCAAACTGACTCCAGTTCTCTAAACAGGAGAAGGAGAAAAAAAGCACACTGAAACTTTGATCTCCACAACAGTGCAACAAGTTTCCTTTCTGTATTGTATGTGAATTTATAAATAAGACTCATTATTGACTAAGGGAAGTTGATGCAATTGTCTAAGAAATGGGTCTTGAGATAAGAGTTTTGGCTACTGCATCTTCTGCTGGGCTGCTTACCTTGCCATTTTTGCAGCACGGCTGTTAAATTACTCCAGCAGAAAGCCCTCAGAACAGTTGGGTTTCTGAAGGCTTATGGAAAACACAGACTACAGGATTTCCAAGCACTTGTAAGATAGACATATTTCTGTGTTGCAAAGGTATGTGCTTGAAAGAGTTGTAAATGTTTAAACAGAAAGTGACTTTAATTCTAGAGAAAGATAGAAAACTTTAGATTTTAAATGGATTATTCTGAATATAAAGAAAAGCCACGTTCATCCCCTGAGTACTCGCTGACTCACCAAGCAGTTTCCCAGAAGGCTTCTGGCTTTTAAACTTGTATCCTTAGTCTTCAGAAAGAGATTACAGAGTGACTTCTGCAGGGATCTCCACAGGATGGGAGGGACAGAACATACCTTCCCCTGGTTCCTGTGCGACAACCAGCGCTGCATGAAGGGAGAAACTTGGCCTCAAACACCACTTCTGGCACATTAACACTGTTACATCCCTAAATCATGAAGGCGCTCTGGTACCTGAGGAAAAAGAAACAAGTGAAACACGTGGCAAATGCAAAACAGACAGAGCCCAAAGGCTTCGAAGTGTCTACACAAACAAGTGTACATGTATATGTGTGTGTATGTATATCTAATACACATAAATACATATGGATATATATAAACAATGAACAAAACATTAGCTTTCCAGCCTTATTTTTGCAACCAATGCATGATTTTTGCACCCATGGCTGGCAGCGTGCACAACTCCCTGCAGCAGATGAAATAAACATTTGAAATTAGTTATTTATTTGTAAAACGGGCTGAAGAGGCTGCTGGTCTGGAGTGAACAAGCATCGGAGCTATGGGACACAGCCAAGCAGGGATCAGCAGCCGGGCTGCTGACTGGGCCAGTGGCAAACGAGGCCCTGCATCAAGCCAAAATATTGCACCCACCTCCAGTTTTCTAAATTGTGTTAAAAATTCACTGCGGTATGGGGGAATATTTAAGGAAAATAACTAGAATGAATTTGGACACATGTTTGCAACAAATATTTATAACACTGGGATATGTAGAACAGGTGATAAAATTCTTACCAGAATACAGACACTAAAGATGTTATGTTATTTAACATGGCATTCACATTCTGTCTCTTGTATTTGGTGCTACTGCTATCCTCCTACCTCTCATCTTATTCTAAAAAAAAAAAAATCTAATTACTCCAAACATGCAGGCCTAAACCAGGAGTGATAAATGAAGAAGTCAGCTCGATGCATCTAGCAAATGATGAGCTCACATATTTTGGCTCTAGGAGCCAGTATCACTGCATATCTACTCTCAATAAAATTGACTTCTTCTCTGATTAAACCTGTTCAACTAGTCCTGTTGATTGTTTTTTAAAATATGGTAATTTAAATATTAATTAACTCTTTGAACTTAAACATCTGTATTTCTAATAACATGTTAATATATATATACACACATAATGAATCCACTGTGGTTTATGAAGATGGAGGCTTTAAACTGATTCAGATGAGGTGTTTACTCTTTAGAAGAGATTTCTAAAAACCAAACTAGCATACCTGCATCAGGTTCAGCATTTCCAGAAGTATTAGTAGTAAGTATTAGAGCAGAGCTTCAATATATGTGTGATCCTAGGCATTGTTCATTGCTTAACATTCAAAATCCTTGTTTCAAAAAATATCCACATAAATTTAGTTTTGTTAGAAGCAATTTCAGTAAAATAATCAAGATGCTTCGGGGCAGAATTTGCATGTACAAGCCTACACCTCCCTCATCTCCAAAAATCTCTCTTACCTTCCTTCCCTACATTTTACAGTCTACCTATGTATTCTCTGGCCATGGCTTTATGTGTGGACCATTTATAGCACAACAACAAATCCGTGTCCAGATTCTTGGTTAAACGCTGAGCATCCAGCAGCTGGAACAGAATTGCTGAAAGGCATTGTCAGTGTGAAAACTTTCGGTGAGCCAGTACCTGGAGACAGATAAGCACCAAAGATAGTTGCACACTTCAGAGCCTTCTCTTTGTCTCTCTCCCCCAGTTTCTCTCCGGTGTTCCCATTAACCAGGCTGGACGAGCTCAGCCCAAAACATGAGTTAGGGCAAGCAGAGCCTAATGGCAGACTTCTCATTTAATTAAAGGAGAAAGGATAATTAGGATGATTCCTAACCTAAATTATATAAACCTAAACCTAACTAAACACCAGTTTCATAATGAATTCTGGCACTGGGCAGACTGTCAGTTTTCAGACGCTTCTATGCTTAGTTTTAACTGCAGAACCATCCCTGGTGTTATTGCAGTACTTGCCTGCTCCCGCCATGGATACCTCTGTAGTCTTTGAGTTTCACAGAGCTGTCACAGGCATTCCCAAGGGTCAGTGTTCTGACAAAAAAGTGACTTGGATATTTAAAAAAAAAAAGGATTTCTGTTAGGACCAATTCCCACACAATGTTTGTTTGTTCAGCGCTCAAAAGGAAACTGCACTTTGTTCTCCAAGAAAGCTGGCGGTGCCGCAGACATCGTTACATTGGCTCCAAGTCCCAGTAGGACAATTCTGATTGCTCACAGGATATTTTTCACAACCTGTGCAGAGCTGACCAGCCCACCAATCCCAGGGAGCTTTGATGAGGTTTTTGAGACCAAAATGAGACCGGTGTGCACACACCACATCTGGCATTTTCATGAGCAGAAGGTAGCAGGATGCTGGTTTAAGATTCAGTTGTTGTTAAATACAGTGTTAAATACAAAAAGCAAAATCTTTGGTACCTGATACTGAACTGCATGAAATTGTTTCCCCCCGCCAGGTAGGATGGTCATACTGCTGGAGCAAGCCCTTATTTTGCTAGCCAGAAATGCACCTCAGTGATAACCTGACCTGAGCACACTCCCCTGCACAAAAACAAAGACACTTCCTGCTCCTAAGTACTTTGCATTTATGCCAACAGGCAACATGACTCATGCCCTTTACTTTTAAATTGTACTTTCCCTTCAAAATGGCTCTGGCTGACCTGATCTGGATGGATCCCTCCTCCTACAATAGCCAGGCCCGTGGTGGTGCCCAAGTCCACGTGCTGGAGCACCCTCAGTTCTTAACTGAGCATAACATTGTGCTGCACTGGAGTTATTTACCCTTTTCTTCACTTGTTTCCTGAAGAAAAGTCCACTGTTAATGTGGCTCAGAGGTTATTCCTGTAAAGCACTGGTGTTACGTGTCTTACACAGCCCTGGTGAAGGCACATGGCACGAGGACCTCGCGGTGCAAAGGCGATTGGGCAAGCGGGGCTGAAAACCACACCGCAATTGGAACGATACCCGGCTCATTTGGTTACTTCTCTGTTCCCTTCCTCTCTGCTATATATAATGGCACTTCTCAGAGCACATTTCCCCCAGTTACATCCTCTGCCGACATTGCACCAGCCTTTGGTGAAGCTGTGGTGGCTGCACAGCCATTTCCTGGACTGGCTGAGTTCAGGCTCCATGGAGCTGCAGCAGCCACCCCATCTTCACTGGCCACTTCAGCACTGAGACATCGTATGAGCTTTCACCTGAAGGAGGGAGAAAAAGATAAATTCCAGGTGGAATTGCAGAGCAGCTCCTGATGGCCAAAAAAGCCAGGACTGCTTTTGCAAGCTGAAGCAGGCAAGGCTAAACAGAAATCAGGAGGTCATCACTGCATCCTCAAGCCTTGCTCCAAAACTGGGGTTTTGCAGCATTTTCAAGTTTGAAGGAGAGTTGTTTGGTGTTTTTTTTCTGTGCATAAATCAGCATCAGTTGGCATGAAAATACATTTTTCAGTACTCCCAGTGGCTCACATAGGCTTGGAGTAAGATGGGGTAGCAAAACACTCAGAAACACCATAATTTTCAGACCACTAAAGCCAGTTTGTAGACAACTATTGATCCAGCATCGCTTGCAGTTTCCCCTTTCCCCTGCAGCCCTCATTTTGAAAAGGTCTATTTCATAAATGCACAGAATCTGTGGAAGCTTCTCCCATTACTTCAAATGAAAACCTCAGGGAAAGGCCTTTCTCTATATGCTTTCTTGCCTACACATTTACATTTCAGTGAAGGAACTGTGCAGGTCACCCAAACTGCAAGCTTTGCCAGTGACGCTGCTGCTCTGCTGTTCTCTTGAAACCCAGTTTTGCTTTCAAGTTCAAAATGAGATGCTTTTCTCTTCCTGCACACAGCTGCCAAAAGCTCCTTGAGCCTTCTGAGGCGCAGCACATTTCCTTCACTGGGAGAGGAGAATTTCCTCTTTTCAAAGCATCAAATCCCTCTCCACACCGCAGTCTATCCCTGGTTACTGTATACAGCCTCTCAGAAAAGTGGAAAAAATGTGAATACGACTTGTTTGGCCATTTTGTGTTTATTCAGTTGCTTTGCTCATTAATTCTATGTGTCTGAACCTTCCTTTCCTTGCAGGAGCATGGATAAGGAGTTAAAATCAGCACTTTTAAGACCAAAGGGAGACTAGTTGCTGCTTTGCTTCCCTCCACACTCCCCAGGTGTCCGTAAGTCAGCACCAGATTTCCACTGACTTCCCTTTGCAAAATGAGAGCCCTTCTAGTCTTTAGTGACTTATGCCTACTCATCCTCTTTCTTTTGCCTTATTTTTATTAGCATGGTAGAGCTGTTTTGGCTTTGCCATAGCTTTTCATGGGCATGCAAACAGATAAAGTGTCACAGCTCCCAAGGGACCTGGGAGGAATGGAGTCATACATTGGGGAGAAGTTGTCTATAGCTCAATAGTTAAAACAAATCAGAGCTTACAGGCTTATAAACATGCAAGAAACTGTTTATAAATACATAAGAAATCTGTAGCTGCAAATTTATCTCATTATATAGAGCGTATATTGCAAATAATCTACAATATATGACTGCTATAGGATTCATAGCTATACAGTTATGCAGAATGATGTAATTTATAATATAAACCCCCCATGCATTATATATATATATATGTATGTAATAGAAACACTTCTTAAATTTTAAACTACAGAATTTATTTGATAAAGACAGCTATGAGCCTTCTCTGAAATTCCTGGAAGTACTTTTTACTTGAAATCTGCTCAACCCTCTTAAAATCTAGTTAATAGTTTCAGCACATTCAATGTGTAAGAAGTTTGCCTGTAAGTGTTTCCAGAAGCAATGTGTTTGAGCCTTATTGTTTTGTTTCTCAGACAGGAAAAGTATTGTATCACTGGCATCCTGAGCAGCTGCTCCAGGGAGGGCAGTTCTGAGTTACAGTCTTCAGCCATGGTGCCTGTCACAGCAATTTCTCCACAGCTCCTGCGAATTACCCCGTTTGAGAACATGGCACAGTGCAAATGTGAAACAAAACACAAAAAGAAAGGGGGTAAAAAAAGAAAGGAAAAAAGAAAGAAAAAAGTAAGAAAAGAGAAAGAAAAAATAAAAGCACTTCAAGCTTCTGATTTTAATCTATTTTGTTTCTTTCATTACTTCTTTGCATTTTTCCCACCTCTCATTATCTCATTACAAAGCAGCCAAACTTGCCAAACATCTACACTAGCAGCACAGGAGCAGAGCTGAGCTTTGATGCTGTGCTCTGGATATGTGTATCTTCACGGGAGGAGCAAAACAAACCCTCAGCCATCCCTGCTCCCAAAATTTCATGCTCAGCGTGTGAGTGCTGCTCTGCACAGAACAGCAGGGGCACAGGGAGGGAAGAAGCAGCGCTGTGCCCTTCCCAGAGCAGCATCACTGCAGTGACACCACAACCATACAGGCTTGTTTCCAACCTAAAGTATTGAGGGGCTTAGATTTGGGACCATCCATTTGGTGCCTGGAAGCCCCACAACACAGAAGAGATGTTTTAAATTTTTTTTTTCCTAATGCAAGCTGTTACCTCTCAGTAGAAAGAGCTTTTAGAGATGTTCTCAAAGAAACCACAGACACCAAGATCATGGCGAGCTGTCTCCGGGCTTCACCTTGTGGTCTCAGAGGTTCATTTCCCACAGGATCATACAGATAGGGGGAAAATGGGACAAGGCAGAGGGGAGAAACTCTTTAACGAATTAGACATCTTTTGCACAAAGCACAGGTCCTTTATTCACAGCTGTGGTACCCTTGTAGTCTAGTCTGCACAGTCTAATCCAGGCTGTATTTGCTCTCTGGTATATAGGATACAGAGCAAAATCATTTTTAAAACGCAGGGGTAAAATTAACAAATACACAGATCATTGAGGAAGAATCTGGTTTTGGTAATGAGAGTAAGACCCCCACCTAAACTGATGGAAGCTGGAGTACTATGCTGGCAAGAAACATGGGAGCATTAACCATATCCAACAGGACATTAAGGCCGTGGGCCATGCCTCACTGGTATTACTATAATTCCACATTCCTTTGGAATACACATTTCAGCTGCTGTAGTTTTTGTGTGATTATCACTGGGCAGATCCCAACAGCCCCCTCGCCTGTCTACTTTATGTGCCTGCACTGAGGGCCTGCCTTGGTGACATTGGCTGCTGCAGGCTGGCAGCTTGTTTTGGGATGAACAGCCCACACAATGTTCACAGCATGGAAGGAAAAGGCTCACACAAGTTATCCTGGTTTCTTCCCTCTCCTTCACTGAAAGTTGCACCTCTCAGTGTCCCCTGCAGGACCAGGTTGTTACAGGGTTTTTGCTAGACAAGGGAGCAGTCTGCAAGCCCAAACTGATGGCTCTGAACTGGCACTCACTGGTTTTAGGGGAGGAGCCACCTTCCTGCTGCCACAGCCAGCTCTTCCCTCTCCTGTGCTTTCTGAGGCCCCTTGGAAAAGCTTTCATGGAGGCAGAAGAAGGAAGAACCACTCTTACACCACAGTTTACTTGTTCTGATATCTGGACAACCCCAGGAATTGTTC
>VXBT01002584.1:164902-270280 GCA_013400235.1 Oriolus oriolus | reverse complement strand
AAAAAAAAAAAAAAAAGACTTTGTTTTACTAGCTTGATAAATTATTTTTTTCCAGGAAACAAAGTTTCCTCTACATTTTATCTATTGAAATTGTAGCAGCAAATTCCATCTGTAACAACTTCAGTGGCTGTTGCAACTCTCCCTTCAAAGAGCTTTCATTTCTGATGCTTGCAGGGGCATATCTGTCGCTGGATAAAACCACACAACGCAGTGACTGCGGAACCACAATTAGGTGACTGCATGACGTGATTTTTGAACTTGCATCTACTGCCCTCTGAATATACATATTTCTTTTATATCTTCTTTGAGGAAGCCATCTGAAAGCAACCTCAAGTGCAACATGAGGCAGACAGACAGGGGAATGATACTTGGTAAACCTATTTTTCCACATTCTACCTGAAAAATAGGATTCATTTGTTGTGTACATCTAACAAGCGGATGATGCAGCACTGGTATGAGTTGAGAAATTTGCCCTGTGCCAGTGTTACTGATATGTTATTAACTAAAGGATACCCCTCAGTATAAAAATGGCCACACAGTTCGCTCTTTTGAAATGCCCACCTGGGGATGAGAGATGTGCTCTGGGTGGTTTTGTGTCCAACTCCAACGCTCCTCAACAGCTTTCAGGCCTCACGAAGCAGCAGGTTGGCCAGGGGTGTGCAAGCGAGTTCCCTTCATTCTTGGATTCACTCCCCTCATCAGAAATCCGTGTGAATCAGCAGTTCATGCGGGTATGCACGCAGCCAGCCTGTAAAGATCAGGGCTGTGGGCAGGGGTTTGCATCGTTAGCAACCCTCTCTGACGGAGGACTACACAGTACTGAGAGAGTTCAAGGTAAATTATGCTCTTCTCAGCAAAGCCCACGTCCACAGCAACCTCACACACGAAACCAGAGAGGATAACGCTCTCAGAGCACAAGAGACGATTTACCAGACCCTGCCTTTCACGCTGGAGCACGAACCATGAACATGTGGTTTCTGGCTTGACAGGCTGCAATTAGACCAGGGGAAAGCCAAGCAATCAGTGCGGGCTGTGACCTCTCACACTAGGTGTGTGTTAAACGCATCGCAATTAGCATGCTAATTATCCGTGAGGAAAACGGCTGTAAGGCGTCCAGCCCTGCCTTCTCCCGGGAAGGGGAGAAAGGACTTGCTAGACACAAGGTACCTCACAGTATTCAGCTTTTTTTTCCAATTTTTAGTGGCAGTGGAATCCACTGCTTTGTAGAGGTAGGACTGAACAAAAGGCTTGAGTTTCTTCGTTTTCCTCTGTGTTTCCCTCAGTCACTGGCAGATCACCGAGGGCTCGTCGGCTGAGAATCGACAGCACTTCCTTACAAAGCAGTTTGACCTGGCTGCTACCAAGGCATGGCCCGGCGTACACTCCTTGCAGTGGTCTCCCGATGCACCCCTGGGCTCAATTCCAAAGCCAGGAGCCTGTGAGAGAGAAAGAGAGAGTGCGTGTGTGTGGTGTGTTTGGGAGCCAGGGTTTGTGCTGTCTTCCCCAGCACACAGCTGTGACCTCCCCCTGGCCTGCTTTAGATATTGTTCTTGGTCTTATGCCCTGCTTAGTCAAGTAAAACCGAGCCTGATTTAAGAGGTGTTGGTCTTTGACAGGCTGTGCAAAAGAAGTACCAAGGCTGAGGCACTTCTCATCCCTGCTCCTTCTCCCTTCCCACCTTTGTTTGTGGGAAATAACTTACAGTATAAAAGATTGCCCTGATGCTTCTTCCATGGTCTGTTCCTTTCCTGCCCATACTTGATGCTGCTTAGAGGCCTCCAAGAGCAAAGCCTGCGTTTGTTGTGGCAAAACACCGGGGTGTTATTTACCATATTGTACTTCTGCAACATGGTTTTAATTACCTGAAATGCAGAAATGTTTCTCTACCATTTTACAAGAGTAATTTCAGTCTGTGGTGATAAAAGGTAGCAGTTTTTATCTGTGATTTCAGCATTGTGGGGCTCACTGTTTGCACATGGACTAATTAACATGTGAAGAAGCTGAGAAGCACAGAAAGGATTGGTCTTGTGCTTATGGATCCACCCTGAGCTTCCACATAGTGCAGAAAGCTGGGAAGGCTGCTTTGGCTGGCAAATTGCAGGAACTAATTGGGCACGCTCTTTCATCAGTAAACAGCATCCAGCTCAGAATAGCATGCTTCAAACAAGCAGATGAATTTTTATTTGGAGAGAATCCATAAAAGCACCAACCTTGAGGACCCTGAGGGAGCAGATCTCAACAGAAGCTGCAGATGTCACAGAAACCAAAAGGTACAGCATAAACACACAAGAGTCTGCTCCTTTTGAAAGCCCAGGAGACCCCAAGGGAATGTCCCGGTGCAAAACCCCCCGGCACCGTCGCTGCCCCCACAAAGCGATCCCGACACCGCTGTGACCTACATTGCTCTTCCCATCCGCGCTGCAGCTCCCAGCGCGTTCTGCAGGGCGAGCACGCAGCCCTCGCCTCTCGCAGCACCAACAGCCAACACTGCATCATTAGCGGGGCTGGCAGCCCACGGAGCAATAATTGCAGGCATTATGAAGCAGTGGCAGCGATGACAGGCTCAGAGGGCAGTGCTGTAATCAAGGGAACGTGTAGATAAGAACAATAATAGCGTACGGGAACTCGGAGGAAGATAACAAGAGGGTTATTGAAATGTGCTTCAAGGAGTAGAAAGATCAGCTCAGATAGGAGGGAATCAAACTGGCATTTCTTTTGATTCAAGTTCAGCCTCGGCTGTAATCTGTACATTCAGGGCTTACTCCAATTCAGACTACCAACAGACACACACACCCCCCACTGCTTCACGTGTGGAATTGAGGTAGATTGCTTCAGACCCCAGCTGCACTAGAAATATTTTAAAATATGAATTTATATAAAGTTCTGAAAATATTCACGAGTAAATTTTTCTCCAGAACGTTTTTGTGTTGCTAGGCAAAAATGTAGGAATCACTCTGATTAAACCTTAGACTCAGGGAACAGAATGATAATGTAAATTTAGATTATTAAAATATATTTTTATGAGATTTTTAAAGCATTGGCAGTCTTCAGAAAATTAAAAGTTTTAGCATACTGGAAGTTACACATGAAAAAGCAGTAGCATCCCTTTAACACTATGCCTGTGGCCTCATCAGCTGCACTTAGTAGCAACTTGTGCGTATTTCGATTTTGGGGTGAGATATAGAATTTTACACTAAATTCTAAAGCCTGACAGGTTTTGTTGTGCCCCACTGACAGTGGGATACTTCTAGACAAACATGCAGCAGAGCAGCATCAGTTCTAGAAGTACCTGCCTTAGGAGAAAGGAACAGAGGATAGTTCCTGTGATCTTCTGGGTGCGGGTGTATGTATAGTCCTCTGCACGTATAAGGTCACTTAGTGTTTTCTTTCCTCTCCTCCCCCAAAATAAGCAACATGCACTTCAGTGTCAAGTATTTAAATTCCTATAATTCCAACAACCAGGGCAGGGCCTTCCCAGAAACAGGACATGATCCCAAGGCACACCTAACCTGAGGTACTGACAGCAGCTCTACTTCCAGGACTCCCCATCCCTTTCTCCTCCTGGGCTGCCAGGCTGCGGGAATTCCACAGAGTGTGTTCCCCAGCACCCGAATTAGCAAGGAGGACTTCACTACTGAAAAGCAAGAGAGTCGGTGAATGTGGAAACTGCGCTGGAGGTTCAGCGACAGTTCCCGGAGCGCCAGAGGAAATGAGCTCGCGGCGCCGCGCTGAGCGCCCGCCCACGCCCGGCACCCGGCCCGAAGCTTCGCAGCGGCGCCTCCAACTTCATTCGGCACTTGCCGGCCCCCAGGACAAGCTGGTGGCACCTGAGAGGTGTGGGGCAAGCAGCCAGGGGTTTTGCTCGGGTTTTTATGAGGTTTTTTTGGTGCTGTGGCCGATGAGAGCGCGGGCAGCGCCCGTCCCCGGCAGCGCGCTCCCCGTGCCCCCGATGGTTTCCTGTGCGCTGCCGCACCCGCTGCTTTCGCTCTGGTCGTGCTCGCCCTGCAGCGAGGGGCTTTCCAAACAAAAGGAAGTTTCAGTAATCTGTCGGGAATCGACCCCCCAGATGGCATGGCAAGAGTTTTTAAAGAGGAATACATTGGATTATTTAGGTCAGCGTTAAGCTGCTTTATGCCTTTTGTTACTCTGTTCCTGAGCAGATCCTGTTGTAATGCTCCCGAAGTTGTTTTAAATGTATCAGAGCATCGGCCCTGTTGAGTTGCCGTAATGAAAACCTCAGACACTGCTCAGACACAAATTGCTCTCTGTTAAAATAATCTGAGTTGTGCTGGGTTTACACTGTTGCAGCCCTGAAATGTAGCACCGAAAACAAATTGGTTTGCAGTGCCCAACAGGCTTCACAGAGGTCCAGCAGTGCTTTGCTCTGTCATTTCTCTCTCGTTTCCTGCTGTAGAGGAACAAATGGCTCTTGAAACTCTGCAGACAAAAGGTAAATGGTATTGTTATGATGCCTTTGACTTACTCACCAACAACATATTTAGCTGCAAAATTGTTCTGCAGTACAGCAGTAGGCCCATCTAGCTAATTTAGTGTTTCAGCACATAGTTACAAAACATAGGTAGATATCTTCTGTAGAGATCTGAAACACTGAAGCCGAGGAGTATCTGTGCAGGTCTGCTGTGCCAAGTTAAAATTTTCCCAGGGGAAAAACATGTATTTCAGATGATTGCCTTTTCCCCCCCTTTTTTTGTAATTACTTATTTACTACCACAATACTTACTTACTATTTAAAATACGTTTAATGCCATTTTAGATAAAATATGCAGCTTGAAATCAAACATATAATTTGGGTCTTCAAAGACAGCAGCACCAGACTGTGCTGCTTTGAATTATACAATAAAATGAGCTACGGGGACTTCTAAGCTCCTATTACAATTGTTTCTCATTTACCAGTGATTTTGCATATAAAGAGGTGTGTTAACTGAAATGAATGCATCAAATGCAGCTTTTTACATCACCTGGAGAACAGTGAGTCCCTTCTGCTTTAAAAGCAGGCGCTGTGTTCTTTCACGTGATGTGTGAGATTCAGATGACTCCGTATATTTTCTGGTGGGGAGCCTTGGGGGAGAATAAAGCAGAGTTTTTCTTATTCAGTTCAAATCACTGAATATTTGTCTCCAAAGTGACTTCTTTCAGCATTTAAGACAAGGTCTGTCCCGAGTGGTGAAGGACAACTCCCCAGATTTGCACGGTGTTTGGTGGGTTTTCACAGCAATCTTAATTCGAGTGTGATTTGCATGACATCCATTCTCTCTTTCACACGTTGGCGTCAGTGACTTAGGCTGAGCTCAGAGAGGCTGCACACACCTGGATGAGTGCCAGGGAAACACTTACACAGCTGGAGACGTGCTCAGGACTCTTCAGTCCCTCCTCTTGCTTGCATTGCTCCTTTCCTGGGACATATTCCTTGCTTGGGCACTATCCCAGTGAAACGTTGAAACCACCCAGCCTGACTAGGGAAACACATCTGCCATTTTTCATTTGTGACAGGCATCAAAGAAAAGTGACTTCAGCTGGGCTGAGATGTTCTAGGACTAACATTGATTCAGGGAAAGCAAATCCTTAAAGCAAGTAAGAATCAGTGGGTTTATTCCCTGATAATTAAAGCAAAGAATCGAACTCGTAAAAGTGGATTGCAGGGAAATTCCAGCTGGAACGAACCCAGGCCTCATCTGACCTTCATCTCAAAACAAGGTCTGCTGTAAGGTCAGGCCTGCTCACTCAGAGCTTTAAATGTCCTTGGTACAGCATTTAAAATAGGTCAGCAGAGCATTCCTTAGTGCCTGTACCAACACCCAGCAGTCCCACCCTGCATCACGTCACTGCAAACGCTGCAGTTGTTAACCTTGCCAGCAGATGCCACTGCAGGAAATTTGTTATAAAATACATAAAACAGTCAAGATTAAGACTTTTTGTTACTTGGTCTGTCACAGTACCTACCCAGCAGCTTCCCAGAATTGCTTAAATCAGAAGCTGGTGATTGGAAAAAAAACCCCTAAGTCCTGCATCACTATCCCTCCTCTCAGGGGACGGAGTTTTCTTGGGTTTCGTGCAGGAACCACAGCGTGGCAAAGAGTGAAGGTACAGCAGGAAGGCTGGACATGGCAGATGCTGGTCACTGCATTTAACCCACCCTGGCAGATGCCAGATGGACAATGAGGGACACGGCAGAAACCTTGAGAAACAGCCACACTTGGAGCATCCTGCCTGCAGTTTGTGCTGCCTGAATCCTCGGAGACCTGCTGGTGCTCAGGCAGCCTGAAGTGTCACAGAACCATGCAACAAGCTGAGTTGGAAGGGATCCATCAGGATCATTGAGTCCAGCTCCTGGTCCTGCACAGGACATCCCAAGGATCACACTGTGTATCTCAGCTCTTTCCATAAGGAAGGAACTAGGAAAGGACTTGGCTTTTGGTTTGGGTTTTTTGTTGGTTTCTTTTTGAAGTTTCACTGTGAACTGTTGGTTCTTGATACAACAAACCTGGCCAGGCACACACATGGAAACCCAGCAATCAGCAGGCACCAGCAGCCATGTCTGGGGAAGATCAGGCTCCACCTCCACTGGAGTGTTTTCCTGGTCAGGCTCAGTCTCTGATCATCCTGACATTGCTCTGAGTAGGAAAGAGCAGCACTGTTGCCAATAAACTGTCCAGACAATACGTGTCTGTCCCTGAAGAGGTAGTGGGAGAGTGGTGGAAGGACCCATCTGCTTTTCTTGGCCTACATTTGCTGGAGACAGACACTCAGCGACAGGAGAAGCCCAGCTGCAGGAACACTCCAGCCTGCTGCCAGCTCAGCAGCCTGAGAAGCCTTGATAAGGCTCAAAAGGCTGTTTGGGGCTTGGCAGCGGTGGCCTCTGACTTATCCAGGCAGCAGCTCACTCCAGCAGCCAGGTAGGAGTCACCACGCCCCAGCCTCCCCCGGCTGCAGCAGCACCTTGGCTTTGTTTTCAAGTGAAACTCGTGGCTGCAGAGGTGACGGTGGGAGATCAGATGTGGGGGCTCCTGTGCTGTAACAAAGGTTGGGTGATGTGGAGGTGGGCCTGCAAATTGCAGAGCAATAATTAAGGGATCACCGCTTCTGAGGACGGCGGTGGAGGGCGCAGGAAGGCAAGGAAACACACCTAGAATAGCTCTGCTTAGAAGGGGGAATAGCAACAAGATGGACCCGTAAACAACACGGTGTCCTCACAGTTCCTGGACACCCTCTGAACTGAGGGAGCCTGCCAGCTGCTGAAAGGGGTGGAGGGGGACACAGGAGAGAAGAACTCACCTCCCAGCAGAAAAGAGAAGCATACCCCAGGCTCCTGGGTTTCTCAGAAGGGAATTTCTCCACAGGTGCACCCACACGAGTCCACTTCTTGTTTAATGAGCCTCTTTTCCTCCATTATCTCACTGATCTCAAGCTGGATGATGGAAACCTGCTCACAATAGCACCCAAAACACCAGCTGCACAGCAGTCAGGGAACTGGAACAAATTCCTTGGGAGAAAAAAGAGCCAAAAGACTCTTCTTGGGCAACTAAGGACCCCTACTGTCAAGCCACAGTCAGAGAGAGATGAAGCCTTCATCCTCTGGAGCAGCTGGAGGCCTAGCCAAGATGGGAAAAGTGAGATGGTGCCAGTCCCTCCTGGAGCTGTAGGTTTCCTTTAGGGCTACCAGCATGACCCTTGGCAGATACAGCTCACGATCTCTTTCTGTTCCCAAGATGACTTCTTCCAGTCACCCACAGGAAAAGAGGATGTCTCCTGTTCCTCAGCACCACTGCTGAGTTACTCCTCCATGTCTCTGTGGACAGAGCAGACTTTTAGACAGATGCAGATGGCATCTGTTCTGCAGCAAGGTGTAACCCTTGGAAACACCCCACTGTGTAGTAACACTAACATTCAGCTGAGCAAATGGTATTTCCAGACTCCTGTCAGTAACAACACTCACTTTACCAACTCCCCAAAGCCTTTTTGTCCTACCAGCCTCGAACTCCACCGGCCATGGGATGGTACCACCCGTACATCTCTATTCTGAACACATGGGCAGGGCTAGTAGCTCACCACTAGACAATTTTCTGCTAACTTTGATTAACTGCGTGTTTGTAGCACACGAAGATGTTGCCTCACAGCAGGAAGTAACTCAAACCACAGAAACATTTCCTTTTCTTTCTTTTTCTCTTGAAATTTTAGAAGCAGGTTTTGGGGTCAGCCCCTTGGAAATGTAACAGTGTCGCTGTCAGGTTTTTGTTAGAAGGTAAAATGCATATTTTTTACTGGGTGATTATTTGAAGGATGGTTATTTTTGCCCTTCAGAAAATTCTACCTGAACGTAACAGCAAGTGCTGAGGTCAAGAGCCACTCAGTCACTGGAGTAAAACAAAAGAAAGAGAGGAGCCATTTAATAAAATCCCTCAGAAGTATGAATGCACTTGAGCGAAACCATCACTCGTGTGCCCCAAATAGACATTTGACAGGACTGAAGCAGCAGGTGCAGACTTCTGCTCCTTCCCCCCCAACAGCTGTTTGTGTTTGATGGAGCCCCACCATCACCACTCGACGTTTTAACAGATGTCTTTTATCACAAAATGGTATCTGTACATGTTCAATATAAATTTTGGGCCTGAGGAAAAGCAAAGAAACAAAAAACCACACAGAGTACGTCTGGCTGTCCACAAACACGAAGTTCTCTCATCTGCGTCCTTTTTGCACTTGAAAAAAGTGGAAATCCTTAATTGTGGGCTCAAGTAAGAGTTCATACTTGTGGATTAAAAGCCTATCAAGAATTAAATTGCTTTGCTGGACCAAGAAAGTAGCAGATGCTGATGCAAGGAGTGGAAATACCACAAGCTTCATGTGGTATTCCCTATGTAGTTTCCTAGGAATATTTAACCCGAGTATGAAAAATTCCTTTTAAAAAGGAGTCCTTGCACAAGCAAAGCTTTGGTTTTGAACGAGAACAAAAGGATCAGATCCTCTAATCAAAATCTCTCTGTTGCCACAATCTCCTTTGTGTTCTTGCATGGATATTCTTTGGACAAATGTTACAGAAATACAGGTATGGATGGTGGATGGATCGTGCAGGGAAACTCCACTTGTTTCTGGAACCTATGGAAAGCACACCATAAGACAGAGAGGCTGGGGAGCTACAGTGATGTTAATCATTTCTTGTAAGAAAAAAAAAGGTAAATTTTTCCTTATCCCTGTCTTGGTCCAACACTGTCAGTGATTCTTTTGTCTCTGCATCACACACAGATGGAATCAATGACTTCCATCTCATCACTCCCATTACATCCTGAGCCCTTGGAAAGATCTTTGATCAGTTTTCATTTCAAACAGAACCTCATGTGTTTGGGAATAGGGCTCATACACAGGAACATTTTCCCCTAATGGGCCCATTGTATTTTTCCTGAAACTGGTAGAGCGTAAACACACACACACACACACACACACACATACACATTACAATTTATACTTTGGTTCCCACAGACCTAATTTTTCTTCCTCATTGGCTCCAGCTATTTTACACCTTTGCCACGACACAGCACAATACTGGGCATTGTACCTGGAGGGAACCACCCTGCCATTTGCTCCTGCTGCTGCCTTTGCAGGGGCATTTCCCAGGAATTATTTGCTTCTCAATACTCAGTCATCTGAGCAACGCTCCAGACTGAGCATTCTGGAGGGGTATTTCATAGGATTTTATTTATGAGTTGTATCCTTGATACTGGAGTAAGTCTTGGGTGTTTTCTACTGCTGTGTCCTGAGGCTTGCCAGGTATTTTTCCTGCTGGTCCAATGACAAAGAGCATTATGCCAAGCAGCACAGTCCACATCACCTGCCTCCTCCCCTTCCCTCCCCAGCTCCAGACTGAGTATTTAGCCATTCATTCCAGCATCACTGTTTTTGGATAACAACTGAAGAAGATCCCGTTGTGGTGGGAAGGGAATGAACTCACCACTAACACAGGATTGCTATAAAGCCCCAGTGAACTCCCAGGGAGGAACAGGTCTTCAGGAACCCAAACCTAATTGCTAATAGCCAGTAACCCAAGTCACCTTGGCCAAGTGTCACAGTTAAACCTCAGATGTCAACTGAGTACCACACAGCTGCCTGCTCATTCCTCCCCTCGTGGGACGGGGAGGAGAATCAGGAAAAAAAATGTACAAAACCCCAAACTCATGGGTCGAGCTAAGAACAGTTCAATAATTGAAAATACTACTACTGCTAATGGAGAGAGAAATAAACCCCAAGAGAAACAAGTGATGCACAACACAGCTCCTGCTCTGCCATGAGCTGAGGAGAACCTTCTCAACAGGCAAGGGAGAGGATGCTGAGGGAGAAGATGTAGGAAGACTGGAGGAAAAACATTAATCCATATCAATGTGTCTACCTTTAAAGATGAATTTAAGCCTTAAAAGACCATGAACAATCTGAACAGTCACTCCCTGCCTCTTCTGAAGCTGTTTCAAGACTAAATCACCTTGTACAAATTGTTCTGCAGATGTGGAAGGAAACAGTTCCATGAACAGTTCAGTGATGCTTGAGCTGCACCCACAGATATTTTCAAGAGGAAGAACTGAAATTAACTGGAACATGAAATCTATGCGCAGTTCACAAAATACAAAAAGACTATTTCTAAGTCACAGTTTGCAGAATCTCAGTCTGGCTGTGATGCATCTGTGCAGCACTTCAGTGACATTTTCCTCTGGGAGCATTAGCTTTGGCAATGGCATTAAAAATCCCCTCTGAGATAACTTTGTAATAGGAATAATTTTCATTTTCATTCCCTTTAAAGCAGACATGTAGCCATTTCTGAAATTCTAGTGAGGAACATTTCCCAAAAAGGGGTTTCCCTTACCTGTTGCAAATTTAGTGCTACTGAAACTCAGTAGCAGAGTTCCAAATTCCCTCAACGCTTGCAATGGCTGCATCCCCCTGCAACGCCAGCTCCAAACTGCACCAGCTCCTTGCTCAAAAAGGAGACCTTACTCGTCAGTAACTGCTGTTTATTTGTCTCTACCTCAGCTATTCAGCAGATCACCAGTTAAAAAAAAAAAAAGGTGCCATTTCCTGTAATTCAAGTTATATTTTATTGCTTAACGTATTTTTCATAGGTGCATCAAAAATCCTGGGCAGTATTTACGAGATTGTAATAACTACAAGACAATTACATCTGATGGCTGGAAACATTTCAAACTGAAAAAAGCCAAACTAGTACTGACTTCAGTGGAGGTGAGAACACTCAGGGCTTGAAGATGTGCAATGTTTTTGTTCCTCACATCTGAGAGCATACAGGGAAACCTTCATGATTTGGGTCCAGTAAACAAAGCAGAAAACCTTTTGCCTTTGGAGCAAGGGTAGAGGGTAAATTTGCTCTTTTTATTGACTTATTTGCTCTAAAGGTTGCAGGCTGACACTGAGAAAGAGCAATGACTTCATGGCCATGAAGCTGTCCTTCAGCAGATACATAAAACGTAATTATTACACCATGAAAAAGCCCAGATTTCCTGGTTGTGCTCAGGGCTTCAGGGCCAGGCTGTGCTGGATCCTGCACGGTGCTCAGACCCCAAAGCTGTGCCCCTGCCAGGCTCTGCCTTCAGACCTGAACTCCTCTCCCTCTGTGCTAGTCAAATATGTAAAAGGCATGATTGTGGGTATGCATTTCGCCTCTAATGAAAAAAATTGAAGTACAAAAGTGAAAAGTAATGCAGCAGAAGTGGCAGTGATTTTGAAGTGCTCATTCCCCTTCTGTTACTCACCTCTGGCTTTCCTCACACACAATGCTTGGGAACACACAGAACCCAGATGCTCCAATCAACATTAATTGTTTTGACCGTGCTAAGTGTGCCACCATCTTTCAAGCCTTTTACACCTCTTATTCCTTCATTTTCAAGGAAACAATTTGAATTTTTGGCTGTTAGAGTCCCTCTCTTCTGAAGTCTTCTCATTTGCCTACCAGTGCTGTGAACTTGCGACTTCCCTACCTACTTTCCCTGAAGGTGCACTACCCCATTTCCATCCCAAAGTTAACCCATAAATTGCAGAGCTGTCACATTTTCAGCTTGCAAGTTACTTTGTAGAAGTCTTCAAAGAGTGCTTTTATCTTTTATAAAGTAATTTATTTAAAGAGTACTTGAAAGCTGCCACTGGCACGTAGTGTGTTCCCCTTCCTTGTATTTTGAGATGTGTGGGCCGTGTGACCTGGTGAAGATTCGGTCTAAGTTTGCCACCACAGCTTCACAAAAGCTTGCCTGACTCCGGAGTACCCAGGAAGAGTGTTTAAATCTCTGAAGGGTTTTGCTTCCCCCCCATGAAACAGAACAACCAAAGCAAATTTTAAGGCCTCACTCAGCAATGCTGCCTCCAAAAATGTCTCAAGCACACACTGACCTGCCAGGTTAGGGAGATACTGCAATCTCCAGCTTCACTGAGTGTCACTTACTCATCTCTAATAACAGACTTCAGGGTGAAAAAACAGATAAAAGGTGACAAGCATTGGATTTCCTTTCCCTGCTGGGCTGAGGCCTCCTGACCATCAGACAAAGCCTGAACCTGTGCATCCATGGCTGACCACACTCTCCCTCTGGGGACACAGTATTTATTAGGCACTGCACTTCCCGTGTCCCTGAACTTCCAGTGTCCAACAGGACTGAACTCCTCAGCTTCCCACTGCTCTTGGGCGTGCTGGTCACCTCCTCCTCACTTCATTGGAACAGCCAATCTCAGTTTTCTGAGTGACTAACTCCTACTTCAACTCACTTTTTGGGAGGTGGAACACATAAACTGGCTCTGTGACGGAGACATTCACTCCCATACAACTAATAAGACACAAAGAGCAGGATATTAAAAGGTTCTCACCTCTGAGAATCCAAACACTCTGGCTGCACTTCTGTCATCCCTCATTCTGAACACAGGAAAGGATTTTTCACTTACCCCATAAACTCCTTGATGAACCAACTCCATCAGCACTGGGCTCCTTGGACCCCTCTCTGCATCCTACACTGCAGTGTCAGCCTGTGGGACTGAGAGCTGGGGAGAGCTTTCCTCATTAGCGGAGCAAAGACTACCGAGCACGTTTCTGATGCTCACATGTGAGGCAAAATTGGCCTGGCACTGGCAGAGAGAAAGATCTCAGCCCAAGAGCCATGAAAAATTCTGTTTCCTGACTTCTCTAACCACAAGGCTTCCTAGCAGTGGCAGCCATCCCTCAATCCACAGTCGGGAGGCATTTACCAGTGTGTCTGCACTCCCCTTTTCCTCAGCAGGTTTTTTGGTGCTTGTTCTGCAGCATCGCAGGGCTTACCAAGCTATGTTGGGTCTAACTGGTTTCACAATACAGTACTGGGGGAAAAAATGTCAAGTAGCAGAAAATGTACCTTCAACACAGAGGTAATTTTTTTTTTTTTTAAACTTCCTAGCCCTACAGTGATGGGCAAGCAGCCTTCAGACCAGAAAGCCACTTCTGCCTATCTCAATTTGTGGATTCCAGCAGCATCCAGAGACGGTTTAAAAGCTGTTTGTGTTTTCAAGCCTCCTGCAGCCCCGTCCATTCCAGCAGCACCCTCCCCTGCAGGTAGCCTGAAAACTTCCAGAATCCCTTACACTTTCTCTTCCTCTACCAACTTCTTCACCACTGTTTTGGTTTCCTCTGCCTGTGTCAGCAGGACAATTCCAGAGACTCTGCAAGGAAAACCAGTTCAGCACACTTACAGCACGTTAGCACAGACAACTTTATTGCTGAGTTGAGGTTGTTCAGGGAGTAGCTGGGGACTTCAGTGGCTCCAGCTGGTTGGTGATAGAAAGTTACATTAAAGATGGTAAACATCAGATGATGATGATGGGAGACCCCTTCCAACTCTACTGTGCTTGAGCAGCTGAGGGAGAGACCTGCAGTCACAAAGAGAAGTGAAAATATCACACAGGTAACAGCTCTCAAACAGGCTGAGAAAGGAGGAGAAGGTGGTGCCCATCACCGAGTGACAGTGATGGCAAAATTATGCATCTCAGAGAAAATGTCAGCTTACAGCTGCCCCAGCCAGAGCAGCAGCACAGCCCAGCTGCAGTAGCTGCTCCACATCCTCTCCACTGAACAGTTTATCAGTAGGACATGAGATAAATATTCACTGGGATCCAGCACACCAAGCTCTAAAACATCAATGTCAGAAATCACATTTATCCCAGAATTCAACTGGGATCCAGTCATAAAATGGAGGTAATGTCCAAAGCCCCTTGACTTCCAGCATCACTGTCACAAACAAATACATGAGATAGGTCCTGTGCAATGGAAGATGCTGATTGCCAGGTACCCTGCAGCCACTGCTGCATCTGTAAGGTTTGCCCAAGCTTTCCCAACATCCAGAACTACCCCTCCTCTGCCACATCTTGGACAATTACAACAATTTCTACTGCACGTGTTTTTTATTAAGTTGTAAACCTAGACTGACCTGAATATATCTCCTGACATAGCAATTTCAACAGGTGACCATTTCCAAGGTTTTAAAATAAATATTAATTCCTGTTAGGCCCTCATACAGGCTGACTTAAAATCACGGTCTTCTGAATGTGTAAATACATGTTGTGACAGTACTGACTTAACATACTGCTTCTCTCTCCTTTAAGACTCTCTCAGACAGCATGTAACTGAGCATTAAAGAACCCTCATAACCAAAAATCACCCCTTAAGACAAACAATTTAAGTGATCTTCAGCCTGTTCTTCAAGAACTTTGAACTGGCCCCAGTTCCTCCAAAATCACCGACTTTTCCCTTTTTACCTGCTCTCCACCATCTCCTGCCCAGCAACAGCCGACAGAATCAAGACATTTTACAGCCTTAAAAGGAATTGTTAAGTCTTCTGTAAAAAGCCAGTTTGGGATAATTTTTTCTTGCTTCCCATCTTGTTTACCTACTGAAAACTGGGGGAGTCTTCTTGATTCCGCAAGCTTTGCATGACTAGATGTAGAAGACACTGGCAAGCAATATTCAGCACTGGAACTCAGTCCTAACTCTGAAAATTAAACATTTTCAGAAGAGCCCATGACAATCCCCACTTTGATCAACCACAGACCATCTCCCTAGTTTTTTATACACAACTTTAAAAAGTAGACATTGTCCATCTCTTGACACCGATGGACTGAGTTGGTAACACTGATCAGACATTTAAATCAGAAATGTTTACACTTAGTGCCTAAACACTGCCCCAAGAACAGCAGACTGTTTTAGAATCTAGTGATAATTTTATTTAAAAAACCCAGACCTTTATAACTCAGTAAGGTTGGTGCCAAACTTGGCACTGGGACCAAGGTTTGCCAAACAGCAGCAGCAGCAGCAGCGAAGTACAGCTTCAGCATGTCAAGCCAAGGACATTTGAACAGCTCTGATCAGTATTCTGCTGCAAGATAAATTGAGCAAAACTGCCCTTAGTGTACAGAAACCTCTACTGATCTGCCATGGTAGGTTTGCTTTATTACCAGTATTGAAAATAAGTAATGAACATAAAAGCAGCAAGAGAAGAAGTCAGACTGACTGCAATTATTTCCCGCCAGTCTTTCCTTCTCCCTCCCACGTTCTCTGTGGATACAGAGACAAAAGTGTGTATATACCATGTGAGAATGTAAATCACATCATACATTTGAAATTAATTTTAATTTATGTACAGCAGTTACCATTCATGAATGTACACAGTCCCTGCAGTTACATTCTTTATAAGGTAAGTCGTCACTGTTCTCTACTGGATCTTCTGATGGAGAAACAGAAAGGAGAGGTGGAATCAAGGAGTAAGGAATGATCACAGTCATGAAAAACCTAGGGAATTTGAGTAGTAAATCTCAGAGAGTCTTCCATGAGGTTCCAGAAATAAATGGTGGCAACGTGTATATATTGCAATTTTATTTCATTCGCTCAAACAAAACGTTAGCATGTAAGAAATTTAAAATGACACAATATGATAAAAATAGCAGAGAATGAACTGAGAGACTAAAAAGAAGGTAAACCTAAATGCATGAAAAGTCAACATTCATTAGTGAACAGCTTCAGTCTTTGATTGACACTTGATAACTTTAAAACAACAAACTGGAAATCATTATGACTGTCTGAAGAGATTTCAGCACCAGCACTAAGGGTTATACATTCAGTTGGTTTGCGGTTGACTTGGTAGCCACTTGTCTATAGTGCAGGTTTATCACAGGTCAGATCACAGTGTTGAGGAAAGCAACGCCCTCCTGGCATTAGGAAGGATCCCTTAAACTGCCCTCAGCTTAAGACATCCATTGTACAAAAGCACAGAACCACCACAATATGGTTTATAAAGAACTTAGTCACCAGTAAGCAAAATTATCGTAGCTTCTGCAGTTCGTTTTCAATACTGAAATCTCTGGAAACGGTGCAACTGTCAGTAGGTCAGGAAATGTCTACAGTAATCTTTAATTCAATCCGATTTTCTGGAAAGAACCGCTTCTGCAGGCTGGGATTACAGAAAGTATGTATGTAGAAGCAGCACAAAAAGACAACATCTGTTCCTTTTTCTTTTAAACAGAAATCATGTTAATTGTAGACCAAGGCACAAAACGTTTAGTGCATAAGCCAGTTCCTTGCACAATCTAGAAGTTCAGCCTTTGATTTTGGACCACTTATAGCCATCCATGCTATTCCACTATGTAACTCCTGAACCTTCCTAGAAACGAATCAAACGTGATTTCTGACAAGGGTAAACATCCTTACTGCTCAAAAAGTCTGTGTAAAACAAAAAGCTACATCAACAAAGATGAAAATGCCTCCTCTTGTTTTGAGAAAAACAGTACTTGACAAGCTCACTATGGATTTTTTCTTTTTAATGCCTTCAATAAATGCATGCAGAAAAGTGATGTTGTTTCTCCTCTTTATTTAAAAAAAAAAAAATTGAGTTAGGCAATATTTCCACTGTCATCTTCCCTTAGAATCTGAACCTACAAAATCAGGCTATGTTTGAATGGGAGAAAAATTTCTTATTGAAGCCTTTCTGAAGCTGTTAAGTGCTGTTGTGCTTCGGTGTTCAGCACTCAAGAGAGTCTGTTATTGAAAGCATCTGTCCCACGAATGGAGCTGTGTGGACTTGTAAGCAAATCTCCCCACAAGTTCTACGTAAACTTTTCTTCTGGATCAGCACAGATCCCAAAGCAAACACGGCTTGGAAAAATGGACAGTGCAAAGGAAAAGGGAAGATTTTGATCCATATTCTTTGTCCAAAGCACTACAGAGCCAATTTGCAGAATTTCTATTCCACTGAACTTTACCACATTAAGAAACAAAATTTAAAAAATTAAAAATTTACACTCATAAGATTGAAAACCCTGGGAAAGAGAGAGGTATCATCTCCCCTAAAAATGATTCTCAAATTGTTGAGCAAAACCAATGGCATATCATCGGTGTATTTCAGGGTTTGTGTCGTGTGGAGCTGTGGGATTTTTTGTTGGTTTTGAGTTTTTTTGGAAAGAAGGGTGGCAGATAAATTAGGAGGAGAAGGGGACATTTACTGTGACCTGATCGCTCTCAGGTAACTACTGCTGTTCTGTTTCATTAAACAACCAAAAAAAGGAGTCTCAGAAAAGAGTGAAGCAGAGGGTCATGGTGAAAAGGTGAAGGACAACGCACTTACACAGGGGCATCCTCAGCAAGTCAGATGCCTACAACATTTTTTCTCTCACCGAGAAACAAGTTCAGTTCACGTGGGAGTTTCAGAACCATTACTGGAAGTATTACTGAATTTCAAATAGAAAACTGAAAAAAGATACAAAAGGATCAAGTACCTGGTTCCATTAACATGGTTACTGATAAAAGTCATGTTTTCCTCATTATTACACATGCATGTAAGATGAAGAAAAAGTGTAGAAAGTAATAAAAATGTGTCACCTTCCCCCTCCCTCTTCCCACATCTTTCTGGGCATAAATTAAGCCTTACAAATGAAAAGGCTACTCTGTGACATGCAAGTTTTCTTTTAATTAAAAAGCTGGCTGTGTTGTGTTACATTACAAAATGTCCACATGCATAAATCTAAAAAAAGCCCCAAAATCTACTGTAAATCTACAACATACTAATGATTTACATTTGACTGCTGATTCGCATTATGTAGAAGTCTTAGATTTGGTAAAGCATCGTAACAATGTAGGAAGGCATCTACATCTTTAAACTCTGGACTGTATTTGCTTTTTTTTTTTTTAATTTTTCCTAGAAAATTGCATGAAGGCTAACTAGAGAGGCTTCCTATCATAAAATTCAAAAATCTTGATATGTCATCACCGTCTAGGTCATCCTTACTTACAAATATTGCCCTTTAAAAGCACGCGTCTCTAATTGCTCCTTGTTTTGTGAACCGAACCTCTACACATCTGATCTCTTAAATTACTCATGGAAATGTCAGATATGATAGGAAGACAAACCTGAGATACATTTGAAGTACAACAGTATAACTTGCTAACTCCTTCATTAATAAAGAAAACCTCTCTGAAAAGCCTTCCCAAGCTTTTCCCTGTTTTTTTTTTTTGTCTTAACAACAAATTCTGAAACATGTGCAATTTTATCTTGACATGAGTAGACTTCAAAGCACTGTGATCTCGTCTGATAGATGTAGGAATTTCTGCATAATCATTACAGTAACTTTAAGAGTCTTTTCCACCCTGCTGTAAAGGTCAGAAAAAAGCTGCAAACTAGGAGGGGAATAGCATTATCACCAGAGTGATGTCTGAAGCTTTTCAGAATAGGTTGTTTCTCCCTCCTTCCAAGTGTCTGTCTGTCTGTCTCCGTTTTCTTCTAACAGCTCACAAAACGTAGTCAGTTTTATATCAAGTTAAAGAGTCACATCGGCTTAGTACGAGTCTTTCTATGCAGTATTGGACTTGCTGAGTTCCTGCCTGATAGCTGCAGAGAGAGAGAGACAGAGTTAGCAGATCAAACAGAGTCCAGGCAGGAAGCTGGAGCACACAGCTGACCCCCCAAAGCAGGCTCACCCTGCTCTTACAGCGTGAATAACTCACACCTAAGGCAGCCCCATGCGGCTTCAGACAAGTGGCATTACCAACCAGGCACTACCCTTGTTCTTCCTGTAAAATTTATGTTAAAAATCTCAGTTTTTAGTTCCCACCTCCAGCAAGCCTGTGGCCTTACCTAGTGACAACCACCACCGCTGGGATTAGCAAGGAGCATATGTGGGGGCTCATTTATCTTAATTTTCTTTGTTTAAGAGCAGCCTCAGGGCCCCGTTTGCACTGCACTCTTCTAAAAGGTTGTGGTACAACACAGCACGAAAAAATACAGGGAAAAGCGCTACACTCTCTGTAGTCCCAAACCAGCCAGCTCTTTCTACAACATCACTTGATGACATTCAGTATTTTATCAGCAGTGGTATTAGATTAATGTGACTTTTTTTCCCTCCCCATACTTTATTTTGGTACATTCCACAAAGCCAAGGTAGTAAATCATACACAGAGTTTTGTTTAATTCCTGACAGGTGGACTTTTAAGATTATGCTTTCTCAACGATTTCCCTTAAGTACAGAAGACTACACAGGAAAATAACTTCTGTTAAAATAAATATTATGAGAATTCTTTTCTTTGACTCTCATGTTACAGATCAAAGAGGTGACTGAAGGCTGGAAGCACAATTCTACTCTGACTATTACTAGTTTTGAAATATGTACCTCAGCAGCTCTGGATTACTTCAAAATAACCCACCTACCACCACATGATACTAAGGATAACTTCAAATCACTCGAATACAGCATCACTTCAACCACTCTTAAAGGACCCTACTTGGTGTCAATGTTCTATTGAAACAAAACCCCCAGGAGAGAAACCACTGAAGTACATCAGTTGGAACAGGTCTGGCACCAGTGGTTTGCCACCAGACCAAGAACAAAGCCACTCTTACCAACAGATCACACTCAGGCTACCAACACATTGTATTTACATTTTAAAGCACCTGCAGCTACTCTCAAACCGAGCAGCAGCAGTGAAAAGAACAATCCTTACCATCAATGAGTTCTTCCTTTAATTTCGTTAACTCCTTCCTCATTTCATCTAAAATGTCCTGCAATGTGTCAGAACATAAATAAAAGATTAGCAAACAGATTCGTTTGGCCAGCTGTAAATTTCTGTGGAGAGAAACCCAGAATTCTCCCACTACAATCCTTCCCATTAATCCTTAATCCTTCTGAGACGCACAACCCACCTCTCAGCTTCCAAGTTAATCCTCAAAACCTAAGGCATCCCTAGAACATTATTAGTGCAGGTACAATGGAGAAAAAACCTTCCCTGGAAGTCCCACAAATTGATTCCTGTAGAATTTGTGAGAGGAGAAGGGATAAGAGTAAGAAAGCTTTGCTACAGGTGAAATGGGATGTGGAATGCAAAGAAAAACACCTCAAGCCAAGGAAGTGTTCCAAGAAAAAAAAAGAAAAAGAAAAAAAACATAATCAAGGTATCAAGGCCCCAGTCCCAGTGGAATGTGAGGGAATGAAGGCAACAGAGTGAAGTGCTGTCCTTGCTTGCTGTTTTTTCCATCCTTTCCTCTAAGTTCCTCCACAACCACCCACCAGGCCAGAAGCCACTCTAGAACTGCCTGTGGAGCCAGGACCCAATCCAGAACCAACCAGAACTGATCCATACCCCAATCTAAAGCCAAGAACTACATGGGGACATGGTCTAGAAGCAACTAAAAGTTGCTACTGAAGTAAAAGTGGCTCTGGAACCACCCATTGAGCTGCAGCCTGCACCAGAGTTTCCCTCCCAATGGGCCCATTGATCCAAACACCACTTGGAGATCCTTCACCTCCAACTCTGCAATTCCCATAGGACTCCTGTGCTCTTGGCCTGGATAACTACACAAAAGGCAGCATCTCTGGATGCTCTTCCACCACCAAACTTGTGACCACAGGCGCTCACATCTGATATTAAAACTCTTGCTCTGCCAGAGCTGTCCCAAGGGCTTGTTGCTTGTTTGGGTACAGAGAAGAGAAGGAAAGGCTTTCCAGGCAAACTAATTTCCCAGTTCCATCTATAATGTCAAAACCATCCTGTGTGTGCTGCCTAATGCAAAAGAAGGAACTTTGTGAGAAACTAATGGGGCTAAGCCACCATCCTACAGCTCCAGCTGCTAAGAATACTGACATGTGCCTGGGCAAAAACAAAGGCCAGTAATTACTAAATCATTAAGTTTGGAACTGGCTAACAAAACAGTTAAAAGTTGGTATTGGACAGCTGCAAGTCCTTACATCCAACTTATACAGTCATCTTTTTTAAAGCATTATACACATACCTGCTTCAATCTGTCATAATCTAGACCTTCTGACTGTACTCCGTTGGCACTGGGCTGTCCTGTTGGTGTAGATTTTGGTCTGCAGCACAAAAACACATCCATGAGTTAGTGGTTGCTCATTGTTACAGGGTACATAGGACTCCCCCATCAAAATAGCTGACACTTGTCTATCAAAATCATAGTAAAACATCAGAATGGAAAAAAAATACATTGGGAGTGGGGAGGGTGGGAAAAATCAAGCAGACCCAAAATACCACACAGAATAGAAAGCAACAACCAAGAATGTTTTCCACACACTGGAAATATTAATTACCATAAGAGCTATTAGTTCAAAACAAGAACTTTCAAAGCAGCAGACAGATTTCACTGTCAGTGGTTTCTGATTTCTTCATAATGGGCATGAAAAGCTGAATACCATCAAATGTCAAGTACTTTCCTTTTTCAGCTGCTTACTCATTCAAAAGAGGCTCTCCCAAGGAAGCACTCTCACTAACTAACGATGCATGTTGATGCTGACTGTATGAATGCTGAGCAATCACCCTGGGGGATTTTCAGCTGTTGACAGACCCAAGAAAGTTATCCAACTCCTTTGCAACCTAAATTATCCCATCAGTTGCTTTCTAAAGCTACTGAAAGCAAATACTGTAACAGCAGCAAGATTTATCAGGTGATACTCAGGAGGAAGTTCTAGTGTTTTGGACTGTGTCATGTGCGATGTTTGCTTACGAAATACTCTTTTAGACACCAAAAACTTGCTGACCCAGATCACCTTGCATTTTTAACACAGATTCCAAAAGAAGAGGGGTTTCTGCCTTCCCACTTCTCCTTCCTGATCCCCTCTCTCATACAAGGGGTAATTCAGACTCATGGACTTCCTACAGCTGTGAGCAGAGACAGAGCCTGGATGCTCACAGCAGGAATACCAGAACAGTTCTCCAAAGAGGGAGGAATGTTCTGCTGTTCTTAAATACATTTTACATCTTGGCTAGAATTCTCCCTCCATTTCCTATAAAACTTCAAGCCAGAAAGAAGCTGTTGGTAAAATTCTTGACAGTTCTTGTTAAGAGGTTTCCCTGATGTTTAGAATTACCACAGTATGCTAACTTTTAGGGAGGGCAGGGTATAAGTAGACTAAGCTGGATCCTGTTTCATTGCCTTGCATGTGGCATCACTGAACAAAAAAGCCTGGCCTAAACTCAGTGTGTCCCTTATATTCCTACACAGGAGGAATTCATTTAGCACTGCATTTTTCTGCATTTGTCACCTGAGGGTGCAGCCTGATTTACTGCAATGGAAGCTGGGCAGGAACAAAAAAAGGACTGTATTTCTTAGTTTGTTTCACAAAATCACTACCTTGAGCTTTCATGCATCTTCCCTTACAAGACAGGAGTTTATCCATGAAGAAATTATCCCATTACACTGGTTTTGTTCAGTAAGAGCTGAATGAACCTCACACTGGACTGTCTTTTACAACCTGACAGGACTATTTTCTGACTTGCTAACCGAAGGAGAACACTCAAAATGTGACTCCCAGCAGAAAAGGGTGCACACATGAAAATGTTGGTTTGATACTTGTTCTTCCCTTGGGATCACAAACCTCAACTGTCACAGCTGTAAAGACTTAAGTCCACATGGTTTAAATCTAAGTTCCCAGAGAGAAATTGCTAATTACTATTGCTTGAAACACACCAAAATTAAACACACAATCCACCGAGTAAGAGAGAAGATGAAATATTGAATAACTTGATAGTGAAAGAAGCTGGAAAAGAGAATTCACCTTGCAGCCACCAGAGAACCTACTGTGTGCACTAATGCTATGAAGGCAAACCACAGTTCAGGATCTTTTACAAAACTCTTTATGTATTACAGTGCTTAGCTCAGTATGGAAGAATTCCTTGCTCAAACACATTCCTCAGCTGAGATCTTTAGCAACTGCTGTTTCACCAAGTATCATCTGGTATTTAAAGAGTTACTTGCAGTTTACACCTGAAACTGTAAGCCCTGACTTACTCCAGAAAGAACAGCTGAGTTTTTCAGTCTGTTCATCCATAGTTTCTGATCATTTCCATTGACTACAGCTCTGCTGCCACACACTATGGCGTGACAGCATTTACCCCACATGATTGAAAAAAATCCTCTTAAATGCAGCTCCTGACAACTGGTAAAAGGCACCTAGTGCCTGCCTTAACGGAAAAACCCAAAGAGCAGCATACTTTAATACTTAAAAAAATCCCCACTTGTGAGTTTAATGTATTAATAAGATGATTTCAAAGAAAAGCTCTACACAAACTGACTGCTTCATGTTTCTTTTTCTTCGTATCTTTAGAATAAAAAGTCAGTTCTACCCACCATAACTATCTCCTACTGCTATCTGTCAAAAATCCCCACAGGAAAGCTTCTTTATAAACTCTGCCCCTCAGTCTTGAGGATGTTTTCCCTTTTTGCACTCCAAAATACAAGATATTCTTAATTCAAATATTGAAATGCCGTAATTAGCAAAATAGACAATTTCTAATCTCAGGAAAATCTAGCTGTCTTCCTCCCCAAATTATGCTATTTTTTTCCTTTTTCAGCTTGAATGCAGTTGCCATTAAGGAAAACATTAAGAATTGAAATTTAGTGAATAAAACTTCCCAGCCATTCGATCCCAAGATGGCTAAAGAGCTCTCCCGTGTGGTTTTTCATAGCATTGCCTAACAGGACAGCGAGGCAACCCTGACAGTCCCTAACACACCTTAAATCAAGCATGCAAAGTAAAGATTTTATTCATGCCAACATGCAGAATACACCACCCAAGATAAGTAGCTAAAAGGGGAACTTTTCATACAAAAAGATTAAGTAACCACCACAATGAGTGCCTTCACGAAAAACAAAGCTGGAATTTGACTCAGTAATTTTGAGGGGCTCTGTAACCCATTTACCTCTGGAAAGCTCTCAAAACCTGAAGGCTTTCAATGTCAGTATTTTATGACTACAAGAGAGCGAAACTTACATCTCCAGCAAAAAAACCATGATGTTAACTAACTCGTGAACATGTTCCAAATAGAAACATTAATTTATGTTTAAAAAAATCTTTAATCAAGAAGCAGGTGTGAAAACTCACCTGGAAAATTAATTCCTGTTCCTCAGTATCTAAACTTACAGTTTTGAAAACCTGCTTCTCAAAACACTGCAAATGGTTCACTAAATCCTGGCATGTTCAATAGGAATTTGTACCTTTGCAGGTGGAGACTGCCAGAAAACCAGTATTTAATATGAATTCATACCTGGTTCTTAAGCTGTCACAATTTGCCTTTGACACCATCTGCTTCTAACCAGTCCAAAAATGGGCTCAACTGGACAAACAAAATGTGGAGGAGGAACCTGGTGGTGCATGTGGTGATTACCAACCCATGTAGAAAAAGTCCGACCCTGATCTGGTCAAAGGGGTTATTAGGAAGTCTCAAATCCCAACAGGATGATACCTGTTTAATGAATCATAGAACCTGTTTTCAGAAGCAAGCAGATTTTTCCACGGAGATTCCCGTCTATTAAGGGGAGAAACACTACCTTAAAAAGCTATAACAGGTCTTAGTTTTGTTCAGTTTTAGCACCTTAAACACCATGAGGTTTCACTAGATCCAAGAGTTCTACTAGCATGTTTCAGGAAATACTAAAAGCCCACAGCTTAAGTCTTTTCAGTTTGCTACAAAAAGAACAGCACTGATTTTAGACAGGACACTAACTCACTTTAAAATACTTAGAACATTCATTCTGAATAACAACCACTGCATTGCCTACCTCTGTGGAAGCTCTGAAGAGAAAGTTTTGCTGACTTGCCAGTTTCTTAAATCTGCTTTGCTTAATCCCTGGAAGTGACTCATATCCTCCCTGCAGAGGTCAGGAGCAGGTTCTCCAGCCCCTCCAGGTGAAAGAGATCCCCTTCTGGTGAGCACAGTATTAGTGTTTCAAACAGCAGCTCCCCTCGACTAACTCACTCAAAGAAAGCTACTTTAACAAGCTGCTTGCTGAGAGAGACTTGGCAAGCTGGAAAATGTAGAGAATTAAGAAAAATACAAGGATATTCAAGAGAGATTTCTTCTAACACCTTCTCTTTCTATGAAATTTTCCTCATCCTGGCAGAGCAACCCGTCAACACTGACTAGAAAACTGTATCAGCAGGCCTAAAGTACGTGCTATGGCACCTTCCAGCAGGTTATGACAGCACTGGAAAAGAATATTGACGTTAAATAAACATAGAATTCTTATTTTGGAAGTACTTTTAGAGTATATACCCAGGGAAGCTCACACCAAGTTAAGTTCTATCAGCATTTTCCACTGGATGAAAGAAGACAAAAGCTTGATGGAGAGAACATCCCAATACATCTAAGAGAAATCTCAAAAATCCTCTGTACTCCTCTAGGTCAGAAAACATTTTTAAACAGACCTCAGCAACTTCTGAATTTCACCAGCTGGAAAAAGATCAGTGAAACTGGATGCATGAAACAGTTTACAAGAACCTACAGCTGGAGGGGCAGGTAGAATCAAGATTTCAGAACATTCCAGATGCTCCAAAAGACTCTGATATCAAGAGTTGCCCTACTTATTAATCCCTTTACCCTATGGATAAACAATTTGAGGAAAGTATCTCTAGCCAAAGGGCCAGGTCAGCAGCTGTCTTACACAATATGAACTCTAAAACGCTCTTTAGGATTCCTTACACCAGTTATTTCTGCGACAAGTTCCCCCTCAACGCCGTGTTTTGAAGCAGATCAAGGTATCAGCACAAGAGACCATGGTTAAAGCAGGTCAGACCTACTGGGGAGGAGGGGGAAGAGGGCAGGGGGAAGTCAAGGCCAAAGGTGATGCAGCATTTTGTCACACTGACAGTGTAGCAGAGAGAACATCACCACCAATGGCACCTTGCTTTTTGACAAAAAACAAAGCAAGCAACCAGAACCAAGGCTGCAGACACCTGAAACTCCTGGATTTACTCTGAAAGACAGACAAAGATACTGAGAGTGTTTAGTGTTGCATTTTAGAACGGAAGACCTCAATGGCAACCTCAACTACAAGTGAGGCCACTCAGTGAACAATTGTTTTTAATACTCGGATCACCCAATCTTGTATAGCTGTTTCCAACAGCCAAATTTTTAAGGAGAATTCAAGTAATTTCAAACACAGCATTCCCAAGTCGAACATATTCTTTTGTTTTCTCTCAACAAGTTCAGGTAACTTTCTCAGATTATCAGGGGTCAGAACTCTTTAATCTCTGTTTACACAATATACAGGAATTCTAAATGAACCACAAGCCTTCTGCTTAAAGTAAACAACAATTAAATATACCCCCAAAAAAGCAGCCATGTCACTTACTGAAATGCCTACCAAAACTCTCTGCCTACCAAAGTTCAGCTGACAAGTTACCAAAGACTGGTTGATGCACTGAAGGATGTACAATAGTTCTACACTTCTTTAGGATGGACTTTCTTAGATTGGTACAAGATAGCTAATGAAAATTGTCACAGAATCCAATCTTATCAAGACGGCTTAAATATCTAGATAGCCATTCTAGGACTAGTAGACAAATAGAAAAGAGAACATCTATTCACTAGATTTACTATGGAATATATGAACTGCAGCACTGAATTTGGTTTCCCCTTGCAGGAAATTTCAGACTACAACTAAAGAATTAAACTTTGCTGTAGGCAAATACACACCTTATTAATTCAGGTTATACACCAGCAATTGTTAAAGAAACTTTTTTGGGTATTACTTTTGATTTTACCGTCAAAAATTTCACTTATTAGCATTCTCCAACAGTAACTCTTCATTCCTGCTTGAACTGCCAAAAGCAGTTTCACAGCAGCCATTTTAAACCTATACATTTTGCTTTCAACAGTATGAAGGTGATCTTTACTGCTTTAGCCCAGTATCTTCAGCAGCACGTGCAACAGCAGCAAATGTAAGGAAAAGACAGCTGGTACAAAAGGGCAGTACCTGGAGATAACAGGTGATTTGCTTCCATTCACTGTATTTGTCCTTTCCCAAGGCTTTCTTGTTAGTTCTGGAAAACAGAGCGAGGAGATCAAAAACTGTCTTTTTCTATTCACTGCATAATTTATGTGAGGAAACTTCAAGCACCTGGCTACTCAAGTCAGCTGCTCGGTGTTTTGCCCTTTTTCCTGCATTGCTTTGGTTCCTTCATATTAAGCTACCTCCTGTTGTATTCATCTGTGAATGTATGAAGGTGTGAGAGCATCTTGAAGTCTCACTGGTCTCCCAGACACTGTAAATGCCATTTGATTCTTAATCCAGCTGGGAGAAGGTCTGCCTATACTTTATGTATCGGATTGCTTCAGCTGTGCAACGTGGAATTCTGGAACTGCAACCAGTCAGTTTCAAATACCTGCAGAAGAAGTTTTTAAGCTAAAGGAGTTTTCCTAAACTTTTAATGGCATAAAATTAATTCAGTGCCAATTTCAGTGAAGCGGCAGCAGGTATGATACAACTTGACACAACTAGAGTATCTTTCAGCAACAAGGTATTTGTTTTCATTCCCTACAATCTGCACAAGTTAAAACAGTCTTTCTGCAGTGTGGATTGTGATTACTTGCTATCACTACTTACTCAGGACTTCAATGTGCCACTGATCTTATCAGGCTTCATTTCAGATTTGGAGTTTGTTTGGTCTGTTCCTTTCTTTCATATTGCTCAGCTCTGCTAAGCTGGGCAAGCAGGGAGGCAGAAAGGCCCCTTCAGAGTCTCATATTGACCAGAAAACTCCCTTGGATGCAGCTGGACACTGAGAATATCTAAATTGCAGAAGTCTGCCAGCATAGTCCGTGACCCAGCCAAGTACAAGCTGCTTATGCTAGTAATAACCCTTAAACTTAATTTTATATACCAGTCTTCAGGACTTGTCCTGCTACAGGAGTTATTTTAACAGGATTTTAGCTGTATCTACAAAACTGAGAAACTTCGGCTACGGCTGCAGCTTGCTCAAGGATGCTAAGCATTCCTCTTAAAACACTTTAAAGACCCATTCCAGTGACGAGGCTCAGCATTACCAGAGCATCTCACATCAAGGAAAGAAGCAAAATTTCTCAACTGGAAGGAAATTGTCAAATTCTGAATGCATTTGACATTTTTAATAGGTTTGACGAGCCAATCAAACTCATTTATCATCGCCAATTAAAGGAGCAACTTCCACTGGTTTTAATTTCCCTCTTCTGGACCGATGTTATTAGAAGTGTTCCAAAAGCAGTCATTTTCCTAAGGCTAATGTCCTTTCTGTTTAACAGGATGAATCAGACTCTTAAGAGAAGTAAAAAAAAGGGGGGGGTTGTGTGTGGGTGTGAAAAACTTGATTTGTGTGATGGCATTTATTGCCTTGCAATCTAACTTCTCTAGATGAGCGGCTGTATCTCCATACTAAGTTTGCCAGTTATTTCCATCTGGACACACAACTCCCAGCACTCCTTTTTATTCCCAAGCCAGGTGTCACCTGAGTTTTGTTCACACTACAGCAGTGGTTTTTAACATTAAGGCCTGCACATCATGAAGTGGTTGAATCACCTACAGGAGAAGTGTACACATGGGCAAGCAATCAACACAGGAAGCAGGAACAGACTGAATGCTGGTATATTCATTATCCAGTTACTTTCCTTCTGCTTCCACTGCCTTTTGGGATGACAAACTGCAGGGCTATATGGCACATCCTCCTCCTTTTACAGGTGTGGATTGAGAGGTGGCCAGGGAAACTGAGGGTACAAGAAGGTACTACTAAAGGACAGGAAAAGAAAGTCTTGAGTGTCTCTTGAGAGACAATAATTTACAGTATGAATACATGTGCATGCTGACAACACCTCCTGGCCAGCTGCAGAATGTGTAAGTTTTCCTTACTGACTGCAGCAGAGGTGTTGGCTATGCAGTTCCAAACTCTGCCTCTTCAGCAGAGGGATCATGGGCAAAGAATTTCAACACTCTACACTTCTATTCTTTATTCATTTATGTTCTTTTTATCCATCATCTTCTGAACCAGGAACCACTCTACAGCAAAATCCCAGGCTGTAATCACGGGAGAAGAGGCAGGCTCCAAAATTCAGCAGAGCTGACTGAGATTTTAGCATTACAGAGTCTCAGGGTTCACAAACCTGAGCTACTTACCAGGTGTGCTTGTTGAAGAAACCTTAGAAGATGAAGACTCTGATTCTTCCTGATTAAAAGGGAGAAGAGAGGGAATAGGGAGAGAGGCGAGAGGGAGAAAAAAACCCTTTATAATCTGTTAGATTTGCAAGAGTCAATCTCAACTGCTTATATATTTATTTCACTTTTTATATATATTTAAAACGGTTCTGTTCAACTGTACGTAGAAAATGTGCAAGCACTTAACAAAATAGTGGTTATATTTATACATTTATAGAGTGTATATTTATACAGTAAAGTATAAATAATCTCTTGTACACCACTGGAATCTCTCTGATAATGCTTGTATTGAGTAATGTGAATTAGATACAATTTCTCAACTCACAGCTTTATCTTCTTTCTGCTCTGGTTCTGTTGATCCCTTTTCAGCAATTCTTCTCCTGTAAGCACAGACAAAAGTTACCAAGCTCGTCACGGCTTTAAGATGGAAGAATGTTGTTTACTGCAATTAAAGACTTATACAGCCTCATAGACAGATCATTGAAAATTAGTGTTTTAAGAAGTACTTTCAAAATACCCTCAAAGGCAAAGCCCTCCTGCCAAAGCAACTGTGCAATTTGAAGTCTGCGTGCCCTCCCCTACTGCTGCACAAAGGCTTACACAGAAGTACTGGATTACACTCAAATAAAAATGGCTATTCATGAAACATGATCAGCTTCCCAAAGCAACCACAGGCCGCTGTCCATTTGATCCTCAGCCAGCTGCAAGCAGGCATCCCAAATCCCACCTGTGTGATGACTAAGCAGCTGGAGCAGAGCAGGAACAGCTCCTCACCTCCTGGCCAGCAGGGCGCTCATTTCTTCCATCAACCCACTGCCTCCCAAGGGAAGGGGTCCATTTCCACGGCCACCATCTGTTTTAGATGAAGCAGAGCCTCCTCCTCCTCCACTCGAACTGGAGGAGTCTTCACCCTTCAGAGTGCACAAAAAGACAGCAGATGTGCCAACAGAATGAGAGCTGACTTCCTGAAACCAGCAAAGTTCACGTGCAAGAAAGACACAACTGCATAAAGAATGGGATGGGCCGGCAGCACATCCTGTAATGCTTTTTTCATAATGAATTAAGCCTACCCCAAATGTCTTGACACTGCTATCAACCTTGAACAAAGGTTAGAACCCTGGACAGGAACTGGAAAAAGAAACCAGACTTATATTTACCCGTGAGACTTTCCTAAGTTTGGCTCCAGCAAGTGCAGCTGCTAGTCCAGTTAGAGGGCGATTATCCTCGGACACAAACCCCGCTGAAAATCCAGAGGCTGGGAGGGGGGGAGCAGGAGGTGGCAGGGGAACGGGAGGAACTTGGCTGGGCAGCGGAGGAGGCGGCGGCGGTGGCGGTGGAGGCCCCGAAGGTGGGAGTGGAGGAGGTGGTGGGGGGCCAGGAGGAGGTGGGGCTGCTACTGAAGACTGAGCTGGGCCAGGGGGCAGGGGAGGTGGAGGAGGAGGTGCAGGTGGTCCTTGGACAACACCTAGTGTCAAAGAGAAAACAAACAGAATACATTAAGGATTTGGAAAACAAAGGTCTTCCTTCCATTGAAATGGTGGTTCTTTTGCTCAGTGTATGAGACATTAAAACTGGTCAAGAAAACACAATTTCAGCAGGAGAGAAGCGTTCTTATTCAATATATTACACAGTATGCTGTGAGAGATCAGACAGTTCCAGAGACATTTACATGAAACCCCTCCAGTCAGGTTCTGTGCTGCAACCAAGAACAACTTTACACCAGGAAACAGGCAAAGAGTCGGGTCAGGCATGAGCATCGTAGCAGGAGGAACAATAGGGTGTGCTCACATGGTGCAGATCAGAGTGACACCTCATTGTATGAACAAGCACTAACACATCACCCAAACATCTGAACCCTTGAACTGTTCGAGTTCCAATGCTAATTTCTAAGCTGTATGTAAATCTTTCCTTTAAAATAATTCCAGCAACCAGTTTTTATAATTTAATACAAACACTAATTAGTGAGTTAGAAGACTGACATATTTCAAGCTGATGGGAAGAAGTTCTTCTATCTTTTATCTATCATTCTTTTACCGCTTTAAATTCACACTGCTATCCAAAGTGTACTCTGAAAAAAGAATATTCTGATGATCACTGTGCTACTATTACAGGAAGAGCTTAAGAAATTGTGACTTAGACAACAGCTCTACACCTCCACAGATCCTACCCCTGTCTCACCTAAACTGCCATAAGGCAGGAAAAATGCTGCACAACTACCTTAAACCATCTCTAAAGGCAGGAATTTCAAATATGAGTCTTCCTGGTTTCCTACTCTGCTAACCAGTGCAGAAATTTAAAAGCCTGTTAAACCCTCTTGGCATCACTCACTGTCCAAGTGCACACTTCTATTCCACACTACAAGTGAGGCCATTCATTCTCTTCCCACTCCATCCCAAAGCAGCTCAGACCTTCATTTAAGACAGGATATATAAACAGGATCTATTCTGCCTGGCTTGTGTGTGATGAAGCCAAAGGCTGCTTATCCCCCAGGAGCTGCTCTGCCCACACCTTTAGAGCTACTGCAGAGGTCTGTACAAAGACCTACACCTATCAAATCAACCTAAATCTATTAAATCACTATACAAGCAAGATTCAGGTCAACAAAGGCATTTACGCCCACGTAAGACACATTTCTGTCATACTGGTGGAGTGCTCATTAAGGCTGTCACCTGCTCAATCAAACTTTTTGTCCATAGTATTCTTAGCTACACTGGTAAAATACTGCAGGAAGACCTGTCTCTCTCTATACACATACACATATATATATGTATGTGCACACAGCCATGTATCAAAATACAACCACTGCCCAGAAGGAAATGCTGTAGGTATCACATACTACTTCCTAAATTTGAATTATTCCTCACTGAAGGTCATTTACATGTCCAAAGCCACACATATGCTCTTCTCTATAGGCTGCCATTAGGAAACTCATGATTCTGCCTGGTAACACCACTTTCCAAATAAACCAACAGTGCAAGGTTTATCAAGCAAGAATTTGACAACAGTGAGTTCTTAAGAAATTAGAATTTTACTCATGACACGTCACAGAACATCAGCTCCTAGGCACAGAGCTCTTCCATTTCCCTTACCCCAGTTTTCCAAAGGGTGTTTGGCTGCGGCATTGGGATCACTGCAGCTTTGGAAGCACTGCATTAACTCCTGGGGGCAGTTAGGGGCTCGGACACCCACAGGCTCCGCCTGCGGCCCTGCTTAGCGCATTAGTAGCAATAACAGAAAGCCTTACCCTGCTGGGTCGGAGGTTCAACCGGCTGAGAGGCTGCCTGCAAGACTGGCTCAGAAGCAGAGGAGTCTCCCAGCACAGAGTTTAGAGAGTTCTCAACAGAGGCAGGGGTAGCTGCAGAGGGAGAAGGGAGAACACTAGGCTTGGATGAGGGAGTCGAGGCATTCGGGGAGTTGGGAGAAGGAGAAGCTTGAGGTCCAGAGAGTGACAGAGGCGGAAAGGAAGGCAGTGGGGGGGGAGGAGGTGGCGGAGGCGGCGTTGGACCTGAGGTAGAAGGTGAAGGAACCGGATAAGCCAGGTTTTCAGGAAGCCCGTTAGGAGCCGTGGGAGACGTGGACATTTGGGTCACCGGATTGGAAGCTGACACTGGGAGGACGGGTCTCGGGCCAGTAGCTTTGCCTGGTGGACTGCTTATCATTACTGGAGGAGACGGGGGCAGGGGGGCAAAACTGGGCGCGGACCAGGCAGCGGGCTTTGTGTTGGGAGGCAAAGTCGCCACGGCACTGACGGGAGAAGGGGGCCGAGAACTTTTGCTCAGCGGACGAGGAACCGTAGCGTAATGGGGGAGAACGGGGTGGAAAGCTGAGCCTAAGGATGTAGCAAAACGTGATGCAGAGTGCCTTAGAGGCGGTGTAGGGGGAGTGGAGGTCGGTGGCGCAGAAGTCACTACAGCGTACTCCGGTGTGGCCTCTGCCATTGGTGCTGAGACTGCTTTTGCATATGATGGAGGAGGTGCTGAAGGAGGCTGGCAACTGGAGTATTCAGGAAGTGGAGTGCTATACGGGGAGTTGTCGAAAGATGGAGCTGGACAGAAGATGGAAAGCAGCAGCAAAGGCAGGATAAAAAAAGGAGAAAGAGAAAAAGGGAGCTAATGAAGCAACAAAACCAGCATTCAAACAAAATGTAAAAATGTAGACTACAGTTAGTACCAGAGGATTAGGCACAAGTGAAAATACTGTTAGGAAAGTTTTACATATTATCAACAGCTGCTTTTAAATTTTACCAACTCTTTTTGTGCCAACATGTGAATTTACAAGTACGTTCTAGAGAAAGTTTTCTCAAATCCCATCTGAGAGATGGATTATATATAGGGTTGAGCAATCAGCCTTTTACCAGCTTTTCTCTTCCTGTTTGGTTTCAAACTGCAAGCAAGTGTAGTGATCTTAACACTTGTTTCAACTCCACTAATAAAACTCTTACCATAGGCAGCAAGTGTCATCTTTCTATTCCCCAGAAAAAGCTCCATTGCAAATATTGAAAGTACTGGGAATAAAACTACCAATAAAACCCTCTGCTCTAAAATGACTTACACAATATTCCTTGACTTTCACCATGAGCTGACTTATGTAAATTGAGTTTGAGACTGAAGAACAACCAAGCACTTGACTAATGCTCCATTATATTACCAAAATGAGAAAGCTTTCAGTTATCACTGGATACATTTCCGCAGGCAGTGCATTATCTTATCTACAAATACATACAACACATTTCACTGAAATGTTACCATAATGATAAATTAAGCAAGACTTCATACTGAAAAGCATTTCTCACACTATTACTTTGCCTTATATAGGAACATACCTTCTGTGTTAACACACTCAACCTGACACCTTTAGGGATTTTTTCCAACTTATGCAATGACAGTACATTTGTTGAATAGAGCAAACAGTGACCAGGTATTTAGAAAGTTTAACTCATCACACTTTATGCAAAGTTGGAGGTGCCCAAAATGATTCAAGTTCTTCCATGCAATCAGAGAGTATAGCAACGGAGTGAGCAAATAGTGCAAAAAAAATTATTTCAGAATTAATGGAAAATTATGACAGGAAAGTCAAAGCTCCGGGACTTCTTGTCATAAAAAAGGGAAAGGACTTCCAGCAAAAAGAAGCCTGAAATACTGACTGTTGTTACACAACTGTACTCACTGCCCTTTGTTGGCTCTCTCACACTCCATCATCCAAACACATAAAGAGCAGTCTGGCGGTAGGACACGCTCGGGTTTTGAAATTCTTACCAGCATTTGAAATTCTTCTCTCTCTTTCCCATTCCAACTGTTCCCTTTCCAACTGTTCTTGCCGTTCTCTTTCTTGCCTCTCCCGTTCAAGTCGTTCAAGTCTCTCCCGGTCCTGCCTCTCCTTCTCTTGTCTCTCCCTTTCCAGGCGCTCTTGCCGCTCCCTTTCTTGCCGTTCTCTCTCCAGTTGCTCCTGCTCTAGGCGCTCTCTTTCCAGTCTTTCCCTTTCTAGCCTCTCTCTCTCCAGCCTCTCCCGTTCCATTCGTTCACGGTCCAGCCTCTCCCGTTCCAGCTCCTTCTGCCTCTGTTGCTCTTGCAACTGTCTACAATCGTGAGAAAAGGAAAGAGACTGAGCTGCAAGGCGAAAACCAAAAATATCAAGCAACTGTTAAAAGGACAAGGAGATAAACTAATCAACAATCTTGGCAGCAGCGAGAACAAAAGCACAGCATTTCTACCTGCGTGGAAGCCTTAATTCTAACATGTCATTTTTCTGAGCTGGATAATAGTTTTATGATGTTTACAGTGTAAAGAATCACATATCCGATTTCCTCTTAACTAATTGCACATTCTGAGAGAAAGCCTTCAAGAGGTAAGAATAGAAAGCTGATGCTGCTAATTTACTAACTGATACAATCTTCTCAGTTTGGGATATGGAGTTACATTTGTTCTTTGCATGGTATTTTATACTCGAAGCAGTGAATAGAAGTACAGTGAAATAGCAGTAACACAAATACTCATTTTTTAAAAAAAAAACACCCCCAAATAAATTACGATTTTTGGATTACCTAATCAGGTAGAATTTATCCAAATTTTACAGAAGCATCAAAATGCACACATGTCCATCCCCACTTGCACAGCAACACACACACACACACAGCAGAACTGGCAACAACACAAGAACACCCTGAAGGCACAGGAAAACTGGACATGGTCAAAAAAATCCAGGGTGCAGCAGCCAAGGAAACACTGCAGGGAGCTGGCAGGGTTTCCAGCTCATGGGAGTCTTTGCAAAGCAAAGCAGAGAGGGGGAAGATGTGAAGAGGAGGAAAACAAGTAAAAGCCAGGCAGTGGAAATATCCTAAGGGTAAGAGGAAACCTTGCAAAATTCTCTGCCAAAGCCACTGGGTTGGCTGAAAGGACTTTCCTGGAAAAAAAAAAATCCAGTGGGAATAGCTATATACCACCTTTTTGATCCTTTCTTCTCAACTTGTTTCACATTTTCTTTAGCATTTTTAAGGGCTTTTTTAAAGATATATCTTCCTAACTGGTTAAAATACAGCTTTTTGATTTTCAAAGCTTTTTGATTTTCAAAGCTTTTTCATCTCTTGGGGATAACTCATAGCTACAACAAAAATTAGGCACATCTTCCTCCCAGCTTCGGCCAGTATATTCCTGTCAGTATGTAACACTGAAAATGTTGCTACTTGTCGTGCTCTAAAAAAAAAAAAATCGTAACAGTTAGAAAGAAAATCTTGTCTATAAAGCACAGAGCCATTTTTTCTGCCATGTTTCAGATGCAAACTGATGACAGCTTCTCAACAAACAGAAAGCACAGCCAGCTCTTAAATATAAAGCAGAGAGGAGACCTGAATTTTGACACCGCAAGCTACCAGATGTGTGTTTTCTATACTATGCCACTGGGCAATCTAATTTGGACAGTCACTGGCAATACTATGCTGTATGTGTAGAGTCATAAGGACTGAATTCTGAAAAGGAAGGGAACCTTCAGCTGTTTCACTCCTTTTCATGCCCTGAAAATGTCAGCATAACTGCAAACTCCAGCCCATGAACTATTGTTACTGAAGTCCATCCTGTTTTCAGACCAGTGTTTTTCCTTTACAAACAACAACAACCCAAAAAAACCCCAAACAAACAAAAGAAATTTCGTAATTGCTATAACCAAGTAAGTTCCAGTTACACACAACAAAAGGACTTTTTTCACTACTCATTACCCATCAGCAGCAAAAAACCAGTTCTGCTCCTCTACCAGTTCTTCCCTCAGCCTTATAACAAAGCTTTAAGAGCAGTCACTATGAAATTAGAGCTGCAACTCAGCTTGTTAAATGCCTGACTTTTAGCCTCTGAAGCCCACTAAAAAGTCTGGTGATTGACCCATACATATTTGGAACTACTAGAGGAGCTCTATAAATGTAAAGAGAATATAATATAAACCACAGAAATTTAAGCTCCAAGAGGTATTAAAAATATTTTTGACATTACATTTTTGCTTGCTCTGTACCGTACAAAACTAATTTGACTGTGTGCTGTTTTTCTCCCCCAGATAAAATCTATTATTAGAGGAAAACAGGGTTTTCATCAAGGCTAACTTCAGCTTGGTCACGTTAAAATTCTTTTTTTTTTGTCTCATAAAGGAGAGGTGGATGCACATGTTTGTATCTAAAAGGCTGTTCAGAGCAGAAGACAACGCCAACAGACTCCAAAGCAGCTTTGTTTATTTTTGTCATTCTTCTGTATTCATTTGTCAGAAGTGAGCATATTCTACCTAGAAATGTACACTCTGTTCATCCTAAAACTAAAATGTAGATATGGCATTTGGGATTATAAACGTTTCACGTTAGATTTAGTTTATAATACTGGAAGGTATCAATTCCCTGGGTTTAACAACACATCGAGCAACTGCCAGAAAATTTCCTTTGCTTAAGTTCTTCATTTCTTTACAGAAATAGAAGCTCAATATAGGTCACTCCTCACACAAGGGCAGCATTGCCAAGGCTGTTTTGCAATAAGCCATACCAAGAGCTCTGCCATTTCATATTTTCATAAGCAACCTGGAAAAGAAACAGTGAGATGCTCCTCACAAAGCTCCTTAATAATATTAAGTTATTTAGGGTAGCAAGGATGATGGCTGATTATGAAGAGCTACTGATGGATCTTCTAATTCCAACTAACCTGGGAATAAAACTGGCAAATAAAACTCAACTGAAGTGAAGCAGGGGAGAGAGAGGGAAATATCTGCTAAATTCATATACAAAGTGCTGGACTTTGGGTTGTCTGTTGACTCAGAGGTGAGATAGTAGGGTTACAACAGGCAGTTCTACAACAACACCCATTCATTGATGTGCTCTGTTCAAAAACATCAACCAGATGCCACACATCAAGAAAGGATTACAGAGCAGTACAGAAATAGCAGCACCCTGCCTCACAATCCCTGCATCCCTGTTCCCACCTCAAGAGGGAGAACAGCAGAACTGAAAAGATTCAAAGAGCGACAACACTGTGATCAAACATACCAAACACCTTCCATTTCAAAATAATTTTAAAAGCTGGAATTCTGCATTCTGGGAAAGACAGCTGGAGCTGTACAGAATCCTCAGTGATGAGGACATCCCTTTACAACAGCTGGGAGGAAAGATTCAATGCAACTAATGAGAGCAAAGCTCAAAAGAAAAGAGCACCCTCTGCACATCAGGCAGATGAGCTATGGAACTCCTTGCCAGGGTGATTCAAAGAAAGAGAAGGAAAAAGCCCACGGGGAAAAAAAAACAACAAACAACCATGGGAAATAACTTAGAAAACAGAAATAGCATCATGCAGAAGCTGTTGAACCAAGAGATGCCCAGAGGATGGGAGAGCAGCAGAGGGAAGTATTCCAGGTGTTTGGCCTGGCCCAGAAGGGTTTGTGTCATAAGAAAATGCATCAAAGTGTTTAAACTTAAGCTGAAGCAAAAACCATTTCAATTGGCAATGAACACTATCAGACTGTGCTGGCTACCCAATAAAATCTAGATGAAAGACAGTGAGAGTCACTTTCATCCGCACAGGACCTGAATGAAAAAGTACTCATTATTTAGTAAATATTGAGCAACTCAGTATTTAACATTTCACTTTTTTTGTAAAAGAATTTTCCATTTCTTCAGGAAATAAAAGGAATAAACCCAGAATTTTTTGGCAGGAACGAAGTTAAGCACTTTGCTTACAATACAAACGCTCCACCAAGAGAGGGCAGCAAAATACCTTGCAAACATATCTTATATATATGAGATTAAATACACCATTGTTGAGAATAATTTCTCATTATATGTCACTGAAGCATCCCTTTGTCAACAAAAAAAAGAAACCAAAACAACAAGCAAACAAAAAAACCCCAACCAAAAAACCACACCTCACAACTCACTACATTTCTACTGTCATTTTAACAATTTTAATAAACCTTTTGAATAGCAAATCAAAAGGTGCACAGGTCAGAAGATGAGTATGCCAGTAATGCAATCAAGTTGCTTTAACACAACTTAATGAGCAAGGAAGAATTCCATAAACTACACACTAAAGCTTAGCAAGTGTTTCAGTTGGTAGCTTAAAAAGATTAAAACCACATTTGATTATTTAAAAAAAAAAAGCATTAAATCCCTCTGGTTTTGTTTAGCTAGTGCTAGACAGTATAATTTTATTTTAAAATTTTGTCAGAGATCAAAATTATATTAGACAAAAGCATTAGTAGATTAAGGAGAGTCATCACACACCAATTAAAGTACGTCTGAATATTGAGACTGGTAGTTCAAGAACCCTGTGAAAGCAATACCTGAAAAATCCTTCAGCCTTAGAAAGCACATCTTGGCCACCAGGACAACTTTAGAAAAAGCTAAAGAGGTACTCAAAATGCCACAGAAAGCTGTCTCGTAGTGGAATGCTCGTTATGCAAAAGCAATGTGACTATTCTAACTATTTCAGAAGTGTGAATTACTAAATCTAAGAGCTAATTTACATTAAATAGGTGAGACTGCTGTAAAACTGTACATGTCAGTCACACACAAGGTACTGTTACTCATGTTTAGATTCAGAATCAACTTCTGAATCCCAGAATAGCTGCTAGCTTTATCACAGAGCCTATTCACAATACTTTTTTGTGGATTTTAATTAGCTTCATGGCAAAGGCATTTTGGAAAACTTCACTTTAGGGTGTTTTGGGGGAGGCTCTTGGTTATTTTGTTTTTGTGGTGCCATTTTTAAATTAGCTTACTTTAATACTCCATCAGCTTTTAAAATTATTTCCCCTCTTGCCCTTATACTTTTGTCCAGTTAAGGAGATAGTGGGAGATACTGTCTGAGGATAAAGAAAGAATCATATTTACAGTTCTAACTTGTGACTTAATATGAGCATTAATCCTGCAGTTCTTTGGGCAGCCAAGCAGCAGGAGCATGCCTACATGCTCACATGGAGAAAAAAAAAATGCAATGAGCAGAATTAAGCACACACTGTTGCATCCCTGCTGAAAAAAATCCCCCCACATTGTGTGATGGTGAAAGTGTTTAGAATTTCTCCTACACAACTGCAAAGTAGAATTGCAGTTAAATTACTTACCCAGGTACACACAAAGCCTTCCTGGCTTGCTCTTGATCATAAAAGGGAATAACAATTAAGAAGTCCTGCTGTCTCAGCTCCTGTTATTATATGAAATGAGCCAACACCACATGCTCACTGAGATCACTTTCCATTTAGCAAGTAGCACCACTTCATTCAAAACCCAGTGTGTGTGATGGGTAACTAGGAATCTATCTCAAATTAATACTATCCATTATTTTTTTGATCTGTACTGAGGAGGGGGAAGTGAACAGGTGGGTTTTTTAACTTCTGTACCTGAAGGTGAATGACTGACAGACCCTCCTGTCCTTTTGTTAAAGACCTCAACATACTCAATCAAAAGAACGGAGTCCTCAGTTAATTCTCTTAAAATATGGCCATTACCATACAGGTTGAAGAGAAGACAAAGGTCTCGACTAGGTTAAGAAACTTCAGTGTTTACCGGTAAATCAGTATTTTGTTTCAGAGCAGACTGAATAGCCAGAGGGCAACTGGCCTTTTCTGGGACACTTTTCATATCTAAGCCTCCACATCTTGGTCACCTGCAGTAGAGTTACCATATTTGTGGAAAAACTCCTTCCACCAGAGCAAAGATGCCTTGAAACATGTAGAAACTCCCATTGTGTTAAAACCCAGAGCTTCTGTCACAAGGGCACCAAGTGAAAAAAAAACCCTACAAGTAACAAATCCGGAGCTGAAACAGTTTGCAAAATCAAAGAGCTGCCTGCTCTGGCAGGTCACCTTGTTTCCTCAAGTGGAAGTTGTGCTGTACATTCACATAAATCTTCAGGGTTCTAACACTAGCTTGCTTCGCTCTTGGCTGTGAGATCAAGCCATTAAATTTTTTCCTAAAAAGATGACAGGAAACTGCACTGAGAAGCCCATATATCACCCTGAATAACAGAGTTCAGCCACGAACCTGGAAGGCTTCTTGTCACAAAGCCAGATACATTAAAAGCAGAGGTATTTCCATGAACAGTACAAAGGCATCTTTGTATCACATCCAAATTCAGCAGGCACTGAGCTGATAGACGGAATTCCAAGATGTAGAGAAACTTGTTTGAAGTATTTAATTTTAAAACTCACTGTAAAAACAAAGATCCAAGACAAAGCCCGCAGAAAACAAAATATCTTGAGGAACAGACCCGACTGAAGTAATTGCTACATTGAATGAAGAGGTCAGCTGCAGGCAGATAATACATAATATTTGACAGCTGTTAGTCATCATTCATGAACACACCAATTTCATATTTCATTCTTTCTTGGCAGAAAAACTGCGTGTCAAAGCAGGCATCAAATCACTCAGAATGATCAATACTAATACTATCCCTGTTTTGTCTGCTTAAAGATACAACAACAGGGAGAATGGGGGAGAAAAAAAATATACCACTAATGTGTATTGAAAGAAGACACAAAAAATCATCACTTGAGCCATTAAAAAACAACATGGACTTAAAAATCATAAAACTGAGGGGAGATTTTCTGTGTTCCACATGGTGTTTTTTGCCTTTGTTTTTTGAAAAATAGTTTCTTGCTTGTGCTGTTACTTTTTCTAAAATGACAAGGTGTGGCAAGAAGAGAGGCACAAGGATGACACCCAGAAGGCAACATGAAGGTTGCCAGACTACTGCTGGCTTAGAACATTTCAGTAATATTCTGCACTTACTGTTCTGAAAGTTACCATTGAGACATTCTGTAGAAGAAACCAGATGTGGTTATAGGAAAATATTCAACAGCGAATGCATCTTTCTTTCTGTGCTTCACTAGGGTTTTTTAAAAGTTTCATAAACAAGAAATCTAGGAATAACTCTACTATGCTAAAGTTCTGGAAGTAAATGTACCATATCAGCTACGATTAAAGCTGGGCTCATCAGTCCAAACCAACTGAGTTGTTCAACCGGGAGTCTCAGTGTAGCCAGGCTTTCGGGGCTGCTCCAAGCTCCTCTCTAACCCTGCCTCTGACTGTGGAGCAACAAACAAGACAGCAATGTTTGGAGTTTTATCCTCAAATGCTGTTAGCCCCAGCATGTGGGCACAGATAGCATTATCTAATCCAACAGTCACTACTTACTAGAATACATCTCACATGATGGTTCTCCTCCTCCCACCACTGAGTCACTGCACCAAACAGAGCAGCTGGCTGCAAACAGGCTACACAATGTCTGAGCCACAGGCACCAGCACCAGATGCAGGCTGACCTCAGCTCCATCTGAAGCACGTTGTCGTCTACACAACGAGCAGCTACCTTGTGATCACCAGGATCTGCATGCGCTCTCTGGACATCAACAGAAGTAGACACAGACACAGCCAACCTACTTTATCACTGCTGAAACTGTTTACAGGGCAAAAAAATGTGCTTTGAGATGTTATTTTGAACTTAGCTCCTAGCTTGATTTTTAGTAGTTTAATACTCTGATCATCTTCTGCACAAGTTCAGGAAAGTGTGTCTGGTACGGCCCTTCAAATTTGGAGGAACTTATCTGAATAATCAAAACGGAGCATTAAACTTGCTCTTCCATCTTTTATATTAAATATTTATTCACCACTCCAAAATTCAGCATTTACCACAGAGCACACTCTCCTGTATGGTCACGCAAACCTACTGAATACATATCTCAGTGCCTACACATTATGTACCATGGAAGAAACACACACCACCCCCCAAACTTCATCATTCATGTACAAAGAGAAAATACATCCACATCTTGGAAATTTGCAATCTGTATTGACATCAAACACAGGCAGCCTCCACAGAGACCGAGACTCTTCATAAATAAAAAGTACACGGATGCACCAATAACACAAGCTCAGCAGAAGTGATCAATATTCAACCTCTTCGCATCTTCCTAAGCAATCTCAGCCGCATCAACTTCACTCTGCATTATCTAAACCAAACTCTTGCTCTAAAACTCTTACCAAGTCAGCTTTACTTTTTGTCAAGCGCTTGACAGTCAGGGCAGTTTCCACCTGAGCATAAAGCACATGGTGTCAGAGAAACCCAGACAAGACCTAGTCAGCCTGGTACCACGAGCAAGAAACAGGGACTCAGAAGATCTGCCGAGCATGACTGTTAAAGGGCAGAGGTTTGTGAAGTGAGTTTATGGATATGCTCTGGATCTGGCAATCACTGCCAGTCTGAACAGTGCTGTGGACCTTTGGTTCTTTGAGCAGCAGTGAGAGGTGAGACTGTTTCAAATTATGGTTTGTTTGGTTTGGTTTTTTTAAATTTGTATCAAACACTTTACACTTAATTTAATGCAAAATTACAAAAGCATGTAATGGACTACATGCATCATGATTTTGAAACAATAAGCAAATTTAGGTCCCTACAGCTACTTCCAGTGTTCAGGCAGCTTTCTCTCCATCAGTCACCATGGCATGTAACACTTCCAATGTTCATTTGATTTTCCCTGTACACTAGTATGGTCTAGAGGTTGGTGGTTTTCCCTTCTAAAAACTGGACATCTATTATGAACTCTCATTCTATTCTGATCATCAAAATCTGTAATATCATCCAACTCCTCCTGTTCTCCTTCATTCTCCTGTATTTCAACTCACATCAGCAGCAAGGACTTGCTTTGTTCAGCAAAACACCAAACCAGATTTGATTGTTCCAGGTCCCATTGATGCACTGACGCCTGTTCTTGTGCTCCTCTCTTCCACATTAACTAGGAAATTCCCTCTTGGTAGCTGTCAAATGCTTTACGAAAGCCCAGAAACAGCCCTTCTGCTATTGCAAAGAAAATACTGCCTGGATCCATTTTACTGTCCTATGTTTTATCAGTTACTAAAGTCAAACTAACAGGCTTTCATTTCCTTGAGCAAAAGGGATTTAAGAAGAAGCTTTTATGTTATAAGCTAAAAATGCATTAGCTGGAAGTAATAAGAACTAGGTTTCATTAGTCAAACAAAAATTAGTAGCCAGCCACCACGATAAAGACATGAAGAGACAACTACAAACCTGAAACGTATTAAATAGAGGAATTCGAATAGACTAAGGGATCTATTAACACTCTTGGATCAAACCTCATTAAGCCTAATTTTCCTCATCTCCATCTTTTCAATATATTATCTAAAACTAACAGAACACGAACTTTCCTGGCAGAAGCTAGATCACAAAAAGACACCTGTACTCAGGGAATTTTAGCAAAAAGAAGAATCTCAGCAGTAGAAAAACCTACTTTCATTGAAAAAAGAAAAAAAAAAAAAGAAATCTTAGACATTAAAAATTCTTTTGATTTCATCTAAATCAAGTCTCTGGGACACAAACCTCATGCAAATTCTGTAACATGCAGTTACACACAATACAATCATATCACTGATTGTACTGACCACTCAAACCCTAAACCAAAAGGCCAACCACTACATCATAATCACATCTATCTCAGACTAGAGCTGTGTGCCCAGTTACAATCTAATCAATCCATATACCTTTTAAAGAAATCCTATGTCCTTGAAAGAAGCTGTTGGATAAATGGCACAGTTTCACAAGCAAAGGAAAACTGGAAGCTCTGCACTGGCCACTAACTAGGGAAAGGTTACAGGCTATGGGAAATCAGTAGAAACCAGGCTACCAAGGACACAAAGCCATGGGCAAACTTCCATTCCTTTAAATTACTGTAGCTACATTGGTATTGAATTGTGGGGTGCAAGTTTTTTTCTTTCAGTACTTCCACACATTTTCAAGCTCAGGAAAATGTAATAATTACTAATTTACGGGGGGGAGGGAATATTTTACTGTAGTTAAAACATAAGATTAGCAACATTCAGAAAAACTGGTTTTAATCTGTAAAATAAAAATCTTGCCTTTGAGTCTATCAGTAAATTAGAAACTGTTACCCGTGTCAGCCTCTGAACTTGCACTAAAACTAAGAATCCCTCCACAAGATGTTATGAAAACCACACCATATCAATACTACATTCTAGCACAGGCACACTCTGCGTTTTCTTTAACAGTATCATCACAAACCAAATTAAACCTCTAAGCAAACTGTAGGTATTTAACAATTACAAGCCCCCCATAATACTCTGCTGCTGCGTTTTGCAAACTGTAATGTTTTTGAGTACTTACGAAAGAATTCGGTCAAGTTTTGGTCCCTGACGTCCCTGAGGGACAGTGGGGGGCTTGTACACCCTCATCATTCCTCACTATCTGTACAGTTCCTCTGTTCCTGGAGCTCTTGGTCTCTTTATTTATGAAGCTGTGACAATTTTGAAGTTATTTATAAACATTAACTCATTAAATTCCCAAGTGTCATATTAGATACCAACTCAGTGACTCATATTCCTGACAATATATTTACCACGGCTGGGGGAGAAGGTAAATTTACATGCACAAGTAGCACACACAGGCATGCCATGAACTAATCTTGTATTTTAAAATGGTCTTTGACATTAGGTAACGCCGAAGTTATTAACAAATACGTGTGTCAACTGAAGCTGGCTCATTATCAGTCAGTGGAATTTATAAACACTGCCTGGCCACCACTCTGACAAAATGAAAAACAACCCAAAGAACAAAATATCCCCTCAGTTTTGAGGGTCAAAAATGGAAGCTGGAGTGTTTAAAGCTTGTTATTACCGTACTTAAGTGAGTGCAAGTTAAGGAAAATTACAGCTAGCCTCAAGTGTTACACCATGTGTTAAGGTTTCTTGAAAGACAGTAACAAAGTTACCAATTCACCAGAAAAAATTACTTCATTACACCTTATGTGTAATCTTGGCCTCACAAAAACCTCAGTGTTTCAGACGGCACACCTGGTCCTAGCAGCTTCAGAAACTATCACTGCACAGTAAGCAATACAAATATTTCAGGTAAGAAGATCTGCAGCAAAATAAACAAAGTAGTATTACTACTTTAGCACTTTTACCCAAAATGCAAGGCATCTAAACCCTTCCTAAAACAGAGAAAAATCTCTGAACCAAAATAATGTACTTCTGCTGGCAATGATCTAATTTCACTCTCCAGTTCCCAATTTTCCCAAGATTCCTGAACACTGGTTATAAAAGCAAAGGAAAATATCAGATCCGCTGAAGAGCTCTCTTTATTATGCTACTCTTCACTGGTCAGTCCTTTGGCAAAATATTTCTGAAGAAATGTTTCTATTTCTGCCTAGGAAAACCCTGAAGCTACAAGCCACATAATTTAACTTTGAAATTAGTCCTTCTCTGAGCAGAGGGATGGACTAGACCTCCACAGGGTCCCATTTTCAATTTTAATTTTCATGCAAGCAGATACTTTTCTCCAGCTTAGAATAATTTAAAAAACATTTTCCTGCACTTAACATGAGAGTCAGTTACACACTACTAAATCCAGGTACACCTAAAGAGGAGGGATGTGACACCAGAACTCAAGGACAACTATTATCAAGCCACATTTTAAAGAAAATCCCCACCAACAGACACACATTCCACAAGCCACAGACTTGGCAAAGCCTTTCTCCTGATCCATCACAAACCCCATGTTCCTTCCCACGCAGTAACATTTATTCCCATTTCTTGCATTCCCTGTAGTCTTGCTGCTCCCCACAGGATTCAAGTCTGCCCACACTGCCTTTACCCTTTACTGAGATTGGAAATGTCACTTGTGGATACGTTAAAAGTAATATATACTTAAACCTTTTCTTCCCAACTATTTACTACTCTCTACATTATGGTAGTAACTCTTGTTCTTACATTCTGAAAGCTGCAAGACAGTTACTACAGAAGAGAAGTTCTAGCTTGGAGTTAATTGAACTTTATTATAACCATGTAGTTACAGGAGTAATGAGACTGAAGAAGCATTTGTGAAATGTTTTAACAAAATTACATGTTCTTCTTAAGCTTAATGGCACAACAGCAATAGTCTTTCCACAGACAATCTGTCAAGCAGCATGAGTAAACACCCATTCCAGCGCTCCATCCTTGTTTCAGGGAAAAACAAATCAAATCCAGGACCAGACTTCAAAGAGGACATTACATTAAATGGAAACAAGTAGAGCACACTGATCATAAAAGCGAAGCCATAAGAATGCCATCTGATAGGATGTCCTTCACATACCAAAAATTTCAAGAGACTTTCAGAGCTCTTAATATAGGGCAGCACTTTTTTTCTGAGGAGATACCTATCTACAACGCTTCTCTCAAAAGAGTTCCAGCATTATAAATTTCAGATAATGCAGCCTTCTAAAGGAACAGACAGGAAATAAAAATACTAAAAGCCACTAATGTCGGACAGAAAAAATATCAAAAGAAAAAAGGCTTTTTAAAAGTCTGTCAAAAGAAGAGACATAAAAGACTTTTACCATGACAGCAAACTTGCACATAAACACATCAAACAGACAAATTTGTAATGAGCTTCTTGCTATTTGTTTTTAAACAAGGTAACTTTCAGATAAAGTGGTTCCTGCTCAGATTTAAGAACACACAGAAGAAAAGAGACAGACAAGTACGACCAATTTTGATGTCAACCCTTTGTTCAATATATATAGCCAGTTTATCAAATGAATGATTCCCAAATTAGCAATCTGGTTCTGCTCACCTTTTCATAAACAAACTAAATGCCAAATAGCAAAACAGAAAAAACTTGAGTGCTAATTAGACCCACCATGTTTAAGCATTCTTGTAGTTCCCACAGAAAGCTATTAGGTGCATTTACACCATCAGTCTGGACCACCTCCCATTTATTCAAGGCTCCTGTTCCCTGTGTCTGTACTGCATGTGACCTAAATCGCTCCCAGCATCCCTTCAGGAAGGGAACAGCTAATCTCCTGGGAGTATATTGATGGTAAAATAATCCAGGATTGCACCACAGGCAGTCTGCTTGGGACAGCCCAAGGTCTTACTGTTTTCACTTAGCCCAGTGTGACAGCACTGTCCTGCAAGAGTTTGCCAGTTCATACACCCATAACCCAGACACTCACCCCACAGCACCACCCCATATCGCCACGAAACAAAAGTGGGAATATGGCAACCACAGAGTCTGTAGAAATTGGGCACTTCACCAATACATAATAATTATTAAAAAGAATGTAAAAAACCCCATATGTTCGAAATGCTATGGGTCTGAAATAATCCCACAGGGATAGAAACTGAATGGAACAGCTTAGCTTGGAGGAAGCACCACCTGGTCAGAGGAACACAGACTAGTCACTGAGGGCAGCACAGATATAACCAGCATTGCTCCAGCTGAAAATGAAACTGCTAAAGGCTCCATAAACTTATACACTAAAAGTAGAAAATGAAGGTTTTTTGCTAAAGGATACAGTGTAAAGGCAAACAAGATTTCCAATAGAATGTTCTGATCTAGTACATCCACACTCAGGACAAAAACCCTGTCATTTGTGATGACTCAATTCTCTGCTTCTAAAACTTCCTTCCTTGCTTGCTGCTTTTTTCAGTGTCAACAACTGAACACACAACAGTCACTGGAAAATTAATTAGCCTGGTTGGAAATGACAGCAGTGAAATCTCCCAAGGCTTCCCCTCTGATCTTCAACTCTTTCCTGACAGGCCAATTCCAATTGCATTGTTTGAATGGGTGGGGAGCACAAACAAGGGATCCAGCTACAAAGGTTTTACAGAGCTGCACCAACGAAAACTGTGCATACAAATGCTGCCCTCACGAATGACAGCAGTTCTAAGTCCTTGACATTTATTTTCTCGTCAATCAAGGAGTTACCACTTCCTTGAATTGAACAACTGTTCACTTTTAATACCATACCTTCTCTGGATTTCCATTTCTTCTTGTGATGGACCATTTTGTACTTGAGAGGGAAGCTGTGAATTCTGTCGAGGCAATGTAGGACCTAAGAGCAAAGACAGATCATAAATCAGTGGTTTGAATTTTTACCATGCAAATAAAAGCGCAAAATCAAGGAAAAAGGCCAGCCATCACACAACACTGTAAGAACTGCTCACTTCTGGTTTTTAAGCCAAACAAGCTCAACAACATAATGCAGCAAATAAAAACTGCAACCTCACGCATGTACAATGTTACCTCACACATCTGCAGAATGAATTTATTTCACATGGATGGAAAGGTTTCACAGAAATGCAAAACAAACTTTATATATGATGGAATTTGACAAAAGCTTTGAAAAGCACTCCAAGTCTGAGTTTTTCTTAAAAGAGTGAACAAGTACTCTTGGAGGAGCAGGAAAGGCTCAAAAAATTAAAACACTCACCTAAATAGAACACTGGAAAATGGGGAGAAAAAAGAAAAAGGAAGAAAACAAAAGAACAGGAGAAAAACCATCAGAACCTTATCGCCACACCGAGAGAACGAAGATAAAGTATGTTTCTACAGGTCACACCAAAATTTACTCCGATTTCAGCTCATCAGCTTGGACTGAAGACCTTTTTTTGGATATGTAAGTACTGTGTCCAAAGGAATGGGGGTGTATAACAAAAGTACAAACTGTGAATTCTGCTAAGCACAAGAGATGCAAAAGGGAAGGTCATGCAAAAGAATCTTCAGCCTTTACTGATGGGCAACTGTGAACCATACAACTCCCAAGTAATTGTATACACAAGATCTGTATTCTAGATTTTTGTTCTAAAAAAAGCTTTACCATTTTAATCACAAATGTGCTTACAGCACAAAACTGCGTAAAAAGAAGTGAAGAATGAAGAAGTGTGGAATGGAATACAAGAGACCGTGGATGCACTGCTGCTGTCAAAACAGGCAGTGTTATCCAGGAAATTATTTAGACTGCAGCTTTGCTCAAGATTATGGAATTTACAAAAAAAGAATTAGAATAAATTAAAATGTCGACTTTTGAAAACGTCCCAGAGCAAAGCAGCGATTTCTCACCGATTTTCCACCAAACTAGTCAGAGTGACAGAGCTAAAAGGAGATCTTCCCCATCTCTAACATCAAAATGCAAAACTTTTTCCTATCTGAACTTGTCAAAGTCACCCAAACTGATAAAAAGACCACGTGTGATACACTGACACATCAAGGACAGGCAATTTGCTTCAGACACAGCACATAAGTGCCCTGTTTAAAAGCCATACAGAAAGGTTCACTTCCTCAGAACACCACAGTATTGTGTCCACTGTGATCTTTAATCACGGAAATTACAGAAGTGTACACTATCTATGTACCCTACAATCACAAAAAATAACAGAACTTAATTCTGGAAGATGAAAGCAGGCAGTGTACTACAGGGGTGGTGTCTTCCTTAGTTATTCTTTTAGCAAGCACTAGGCCCTTATACCTAACGACTTGATGTTGCTTGGGATGCACTATTCTTGCTTGAAGCATCTCCCAAGAGACAACCACAAGTATAAACCTATAGTACTTTAAATGCAAAATATTTAACTGCAATGATAAATTCATAATTAAATTATCATTAAGTAGAAACATCTGCCACGTGGCTCATCTGGAAAACTTTCCAGCGTTAAAACTTCCGCAGGACGCATGTCCTCCTCTCCTCTCCTCTCCCCTGTGTGACAGGTGGAAGGCTTTAATGCCCACTAAGCCATGACTGCAGCTCCCAGGCAGCTGGGCTATTTGCTGCCTGCACCAGGCTGCAGCCTTTCATGGACTTTTACAAGTAGACACAATCCAGCAGCAGTTAAAGGTGCTATAAACACCACCACCGCTCCTTGTCGTGTCCAGCAGAACACTTGGAGTGAGTCAAGGCACACAGCTTGAGCTGCAAGCTGCAAGCAACACTTTAAGTATCAGATCTGTGATGAAATTCCCATCCTATTACTCAGAATGAAACACACTGACCTAAAAATTAATAATGAGGAATAAAAATAAAAAGAAATGGTCACAATGTGTCCATATACCAACCAGAACGATTTTGTACTGAAAATGCAGTAGAAATGAGAAGTTCAAGCTTCCACCCATTTAATCTTTAAGAGTATGTAACAGGTTTTTTTGAAGAAGGTATTATCATGCTGCAGTAGCTGGATGCAGACTACCACTCTCCAATCTTTCTACCTTAGTCCTTCTTTAGCCAACACTTCCAGAAAGCAAACACCAGCACTGCCTATTCCAACCCGCCTAGCTATGTTCTTGTAGCCTCAAACTTTGTTCCAGAGCACTGTCCTTCAGAAAACCATGTTATCCATCAATTCTGCAGAAGGCAACCATCAGCAGGCCAAGCTAGCTTGAACTTGGCCAGCCTACTCCAGTGATGGGATTCTCGCACAGCTATGCACACAGGAGACAGAAGAAAATCACCTGCTGGAAATTAGCCTGGTGGTTCCAGTACTTCTCATACATTTTTGCCTCAAGGAAATGCAACCTGAATATACCAAAGGCTTTCAAGAAAGAAAAGTTCCGCTACCAAGGCCTGTTTTCTTGTCAAATTTTTCTCTGCAACCACCTTGCTCATGAACATTAGAAAGTTAAAGGTACATGCCAGGTGGAAAAGTATGTTTTATCCTAGGAGGTTTATTACAGCAAGCCAAGACTACCACTTCATTGCTAAAATACAACTGCCTGGGTCAGCAGGACAGGTGGTATATTAAATAAACAGGAACTAGCTAATAAAAAGTGCTCTCAGAGGCTTTTGAACACTTCAAGATACTTCAGAAACATCAACCCTCAAGAGAAATACTTAGATACTGCCTGGAAAAGAACTCCAATCCTCCTACAGGATCACTTCATCTTCAGAAGCCAATATAAGCCAAGTGAGAGATGAGGCTGAATGGTCTATTCATTCTGAGTTTTAAAGAAAATCTAACATCTCTCTTTTTCTAAAAAAGCACAGATGGTGCACTCTGCAGCACACTCTGACAGACAGAGGATATAATTTCATACTAATTTGTTCAGCAGCCATTCCAGTTTCAGTGCTTTCTGTTTTTCAGTTTATTCTCACCTTTGCATCACCCTTCCTCTATGACAGTTCAGGCAACAGCATGGTGAGAGAGGGACTGGAAATCTAACACATTAAAAATCCCAGGGAAAAAAGCCTGCATGAAGCATTTCCACCAGCAAGATCAGAGACAGACCTGGTTCTTCATTCAGTCACACAGACAATGATGGTGGCATCAACATCAGCCTGCTGGGGACTGCTTGAGCCAAATCAAACATCCCCAACATCACCTTTTTAAACCACAACCAGAGCTGTAGTTTATCAAACTCCTCAACTTCATTTTTCAGCCCTAATTGATTGCTTACTTTGTATCCCTGTGCAAAAGCCAAACCAATTTCAGTTGCACAACCCTATGAAAGTATAACTGGCAAGCTGGAGAAGGAAACACACGGTTTGTCCTCCCTCAATGCCTTTTGTTCCCCTGTTCCTCCAGTCTTTCAATTACCTCCTCTGCTTCTGAGTGTCACACCACACCCTACCCCACTTCTTTTAATGTCAGCGGCATTGTATGTTATCAGTGTCGACACTGGCTGACACTGAAAATATCACATTCCTATAGCCCTAAAAAACCCCAAGGATCAGCTGTTCAAGATTGGCACAACACATGTCCTGCAAGTTACATGCTGAGCTACAGTGTGTGCTTTCATTTGGCTGGACAGGTTTACTTGGGAGCTGGTAACACAAGGATGGATGAAATGGGGTTTGGGGGGGACCAAGTGGCAGCCAGACCATGTGAAATCTTCCTCAGAACCCCACATGCCCTAATTCAAGAAGGCAAAAACACATAGAAAACCTCATTCCTGCAATTACTGTACTTCAGAGTACAGCATTGAAAGACAAACCCTAATTTTTGAATAAAGCTGGTCAACTATCATACGTAAGAATTTTAGTTTGAGGTGAAGAACTCCATTTTCTCCCCAGAGAAACAGTTTATAGAAACAACTCAGTAACTAAGAATTTCCACTCTTTCATTTCTCAGTATGTTGGTGCCAAAACTAAGCAATGTTCCAATTATACAGTCTGATATCCAAATCAAAGTATGACTTGCCTTTTAGAAGTCTTTTCGAAGACTGAAAGTGGACAGCATGTTTATTTATACATGTATATGATATAAACATAAGTGAACTGGCTAATTATAATCTTTAGAAAATATTTTCTTTAAGGACAGTTTGAATACTCCTACTAAGCAAAGCCCACACCCCAGGCAGGAGTTCAAAGCTACAGCCAAAAAGATGCATTTCTGTTAGGGTATATAGGAACTTATTTTTTAAAAAAAGTGTTTTACTAAATGGTTAAAGGTTTTCTGAATGAATAGAAAGCAGGCTTTTCAGAGGTCTGTGCAGGAAGCAATAAGAACAACAATTAGGGTGAAATCTCTCTCTTTCATGTGTCTCCAACTCCTGCTCCCGTTCAGAGCCTGTCCTGCTCTAGGCCACGACAGAACAAAGTCTGGGGAGATTTGCTAACCAGCCTTCAGCAGAACCAAAACCATGTCACTCCTTGAGCCCTGGACAAGTTATGGGTTTATATGCAAGACTATGATGACCAAAAACTAGGGCATTAACAAGTGACAAAATGTTCTCTAGTACTTCTATTTGGGTGAGTCACCTTCCAGCCAACACTTCCCTCTCCTTCCAACACCCACTTCCTCACTCAGTTACCACTCTTGTAAGCACCTTCAGCTGAGTTAATTCACTCATCGCTCTAAACTGGAAAGTAAAAGCTTTCCACTTCACTCCACAAGCTCTTTTAACTTGATCGAGGTAATAAAAGGCAACAAGAATAGCAAAAATATTCATTAAAATACACTTGAATTTAAGTAGGGGGAAGCCTCCTATCAGTGCCAGCAGAACCTCCTATCACTGCCAGCAGTGCCTTGGAAGCCAGGCATTGATAACCTGGGAGCCAGGCTTGGCTCAGCACCAGTGTGCTGGGGGACCTCAGCAGCTTCCAGCTTCCCTCTGCCATCCTTTCATGCTCGGGGACGCAGAGACAAAGCTTCACCAGCAGGGAACCATGGTTGCTTAATGAAACTACAATATCACAAACTTAAAGGAGCAAGTACTGGAGATAAATATATCAAAACCATCTACTGTGGGATATTTATTACTCTCCACCCTCACCCCCTTAGCTGTGTCAAAATTTGTTTAAACAGCAACGTTATAGGCGATGACCATCACTCCTGGTGTATAATACTACAGAAATGAGCCTAACAAAGGTGTATTTCACAACTAATCTTCAAGACTTTTCTGAAAACACCTGGCTCCCAAAAGGCAGATTTAACCTATCTAAAACTTCTACTGAAAATATCTTTAAAGACAACAACATAAACCTTCAACAGTAAAATATGCTGACATTCCTCTATGTTTGATAAACAAAACTTTATCCATAAATTAATGTACTTCTATTTATATCTGCCATGCAGTTTAGACTAGCCAAAAGTTTTTAATTAAATTCTTATGGTTGATAACCTAAAATTTAATGCTTTCACATGATACACCACTAATTCTGAAGAACCACAGAAACACCATACGGGCAACCCTTAAAAGTCTGTGTAACTCTGAAAATTAACAACCCTCCCTTCACCTCCAAACACCACAACTAACACTGAGGGTGCTTTCAATAATCTTATGTGCAATTACAATGAAGAGGAAGTACTCTGTCCAATAAACAGGTAAAACTTCCTGCAGGTCAATGTACTGGCATATAAACCAGGATTACCCACTCAGTATTAGCTATTATAAACACCTAGTAACAACCTAAAAAATTGTTTCATCAATCCCACATTTAAAAAGAAGGGAAAAATCTTGCTAGCAAGACCAGAGATATTTTCCAACTTTTGACAACACAGGCAATAATAATACCATCATGTTACTCCTGTTCTGACAGGGAGTGCTGACAGCCTGTTCCAGAGGCTTGCTAAGAGTACAGGTATAGCATAATTCACTGCTGCAGAATTTTTCTTCTCCCAAAACAAGTTTTAGCATGACATGGACCAAAACAGTACAAAAAAAGGCATCTGAGATCCCCGCTCCAGGAGCTCGACGTATTCTTTTCTCATTTCAGTCTTCTGTAGTCTCTCTATATATTCCAATTAGGCAACCCCAATTTTTGTTTCAGTTTGCATTTCCCAAAGACAATGAATTATTCAAACCACGATTTGAGTGCATTCCCCTATCAGCAAGGATTTAATTACCTATCTCTTCTGGAAGAGAAAGGGCTGCACATCAATATACAGCTGTGAATAAAGATTTGTTTATTTAATAACTGGACAACCTAACTTCTAGAGTTACTAACTGAAGAGAAATTAAAAAAACTTGAACCACAGGGGCTTTCCCCACCCCTCAAAGGTCAGATGAACAAAATAATCAGACCTTGGAAACAAAAAAAACTCAGTTTCTTTTTCTTCCTCCCCATTTTGCTATGAATTAAACTGTGATCTAAGGCAATACTAGACCAGATTCACTGAAGCCATTCCTGACCTTGCCTTTATATCCAGAACGTTCAAAAATCTTTTCAAGAAGCAATATATAACTGCTACAGATTAGTACAAAAAAGCATCACAAATCTTACATATATTCTGTTAGAAAGAATTAAAATAGACTTATTTACTGTTATGACATCCTTCCTTCAGTTCTTTCGCCGCTTTCATCTTCTGCAACAAACAACTCCGAGGACCTCCTCAGATGCAAATTACACATCTATAAACCTCACACTTTTCTTATTCTCTTAGCAAGGCTTTCCTGAGGTTGAAGACAGATGCCACACAAAGCAACACCGATTCCACCTGAACTAGAAGGTGCTTTTTGCAGCAAAACTGAGTATGATACTCCTTTGTTCCTCCCAACACAAGCTTCCCTTACATGACCTTATTCCTTCAAAGAAATAATCCATTGTCTCACACATCAGAGAATTCTCAGCTGTCTAATTTCCCTTCACTGAAGCTTTTCTCTCATTCCAGAGCCACTTTGATTGCAACAATGAGCCCTACTTAATGCAGATATGAAAATTTTCTTTGTAATGCAATGCAAAACCTTTGCAGAGAGCCGTCATCTCCAGACAAGACTAATTACTGAATATCTGAACACACTGCACACAGCCTTAGAGCCAAAAATCCTCTTCACTTGACCTCTTGAACTTGATGACACGCACTTGTCATTTGATGAAGGTGTCATTTTTGACCATGTCAAACAATTATTTAATGTAATGACTAGTAAGTCTTTCAAATTTTTCCCAAATGAGTGCCAGAAAAAAACCTTGGTTCACTTTTAATGCATTTCTGAAACAGTATGGGGCAGGAATCTGCAGTATTTAATTCTTTAAAATTCCAGGAGAAATGCAGTCCTATGTTGTCCTTCTCTTCTGGATTTGCAGGTTGCCTACAATCTGCCCAACTAGCCAGCAGGAAAAAAGGGTTTGCTAATGCAATCATTCAAACCAGAATGGAGCTAAAACACTTTGACATTTATCTAAATAAACAGCATTCAGCCATATGAGAAGTTAGGATGTTATTCCGATCAGTCCTGTAAATCGGGGGGAGGATAAAACCCTGAACCTGCAGAGCATTTGCAGCAGTTTCACTGATAAGGCAGCACTCGCTTCCGAGGCCTTTGAGACAAACCTGCGCTGGTTTTTTTAGCAGAAAGCTGCCACTTGCAGTAAAGCCTTTACTCTTAACTTCAGAGATTTTCACTCTGCATTCTGAACTCGTCAGGGCGACAAAAAGCCCGTCCCTGCGAGCTCAGCGGTGCCTTGGCTCCAGCAGATCCACTAGAGGGAGATCCTAAATTAAACAACCTCCAATTTTGCCAGCAGCCAGCAGAACAGCTGAGGATGCCAACTGCAAGCAAAAGATCAATGACATTTTTTAAATATATGGAAGAGAAGGAGACCATGATTTAATTTTATTTTAAAAAGAGCAAGGGAGCCATACTCAACAGCTGACTTGCAAACCAAAAGGACGTACACAACTTAATCTTTAATATCCCTCAGAAGTAATTTAGATTTCTGTGAACCCTTGCATAAAATTTAAAATTCATCTACAGCTTTATGAATTTCTGAATAGTATGCTCAGCTAACATTAAAACTGCTTTCCTTTTATGTATAAAATACAACATAAAATAAGCAAGCTAATAAAAGAAACTGCCAAAATGAGAAAGCACAGCAGAAAATAAGGATGCTGCAGGAATCTAACTCTGACTGTATGTAATTCTAGAAAAAAAGGCAAGCTATCTATGTAGGATTTCTTTATTTTATTTGAGCTGGAGGTTCTATATGCCATTTTGGATACACTAGGAAACACAGCAATTTACTTAAACTATTAAAGACAAGTTGTCATCTTCAAACACAGATTTTTGAAGCAGCATCATCACAATACGAACTAAGGCTGCATGTGTTAAGAAATTTTTAAAAGCCTAGCAGATATACTGAAAGAACCAAAATTAGCCATATATAATGCATTGATCATCCCATACCAGACTAAGTTTCTTTTGTAATGCATACCCTCCCAACGCCTTTTCAAAACGAGTAATTTGTTTATAAAAAGGGGGGCAGTTACAATCCATTTCCTAAAACAAAGAGCTAATATTAGAGCCTCAGAGCCAGTGACTCGTCTCAGTAAATATTCATCTGTTTCAGAGATGCTAGGGGCCAGGGGCGAAACCCTAACACCAAGGATTCATTTCTAGCTGCACATTTAGGAAATTATATCAACTACAGAAAAACAAAATTCATTGAACTTTGAGCAAGGAGCCCAATTAGTTTGTTTCTAAACTGCAAGCCACTCAGCAACCTATTTCCATTATTGAAGCAGTGTGTTCAGAAGATACTTGATCTTTTTTACTTCTTACACTGACACAGGTCAGAAAAATGAAGTAATATCTAGATCATACACTGACAAACCTCCTAGCTGATAAAACTTAGGAACGCTTGTTGACAGTACTCTAACATGAAACATTATGAACATTTATCTTTAAACATTGTCTGGAAGTGATACGAGGCTGAGAGAGCAATTCTATGTGCCTTATTAGGAATTTTTTTAAAAGCAGCAGTGCAAAACTGCTCATCTGCTGAAACAACACTGATAATGTTAAGCTTTGGTTTTATTTCATCTTGATGGAAGCTAGAGCACCTATTTGTCTGCAACATAGGTAAGTGATAGCTAATCTTAAACCACCACAGCCCTTGGCTGACGGGAGCCAGGGAAGAACAATTATCTCCTGTGCTCACCATTAGCTTGAAATGCAGCTAATTATTGCATTTTGTCTTGTGCCTGCTGCTACCAAATCAAATCACAAGAAGGAGAAAGAAAGTGACTATCCTGTAATTCAGAAAACTTCAAGGTTACACCCAGTCTCTTTCAAACAGCTTAATTCCTGTCCATCTCAAAATTGTTGAGAACAAACCCGAAGACAACAGCACTGTAGTCAGCAACCAGGCTGTGACACTAGTCATAAAATGATTTGAGTTTTATCCAAGTCTTTATAAACTGAAGTGGCATCTCAATTCAATAAAATTTCTACTACTGAACAATACAACAATGTAGCAGCCCACAAATACTTTGCGTAAAGCAGCAAGAGAAGGAGTCATTAGACAAATTACAATCCACAGAATGAAAAAAAGACACACTGTCTAACTAAAAAATGAGCAATGTCATGCCTGCCTATGTCATTTCAGCCTCTCTAGCAGCTCAGGTGTAGTGTTATGAGGAGTTAAACCGAATTATGAAGATATGTATACGCAGATATACACACTGAAACGTAACAAATTCTTCAAGTACAGGTAATGGGAAAGAAAGCCCTCAAACCTGGTGTAATTACCATCAGTCAGACCTTTTCATCAAGACAGGAACAACACTTCACGTGTTCCCAAATGTTGGTAGGGAGACAGGTGACGAAAAGTCAGAATGCATGAAAAGTCTGCAAGTGAGTAACCCTTAGGGAAAGCAGAACTGAGGGATTTAGAAGAGAAAACACCCAAGTGAGAGGTAGGAGACTGAGAATCACAACTGGGTTATTTTAGCAGGCAAAAAGAAACCTTTTAACTCTAGCTACCATTTCTATTTTGGCCTCCTATGTTGCATAACAGTGTAAGCACTGCAAAATGTATCATCCACGGTCTAGACAGCTTAGTTTCAAAAGGTAAAGTCTTGAAACAACTACCAGAATAAAAACCAGCTTGAGAAAACCACCTTTTTTGCTGCAGTTGAGACAGCCTGAGTAGAGTTATCTACAGCCTCTCATCTACACAAGAGAAAGAAAACTGGCACACAAGTACTATCTCTTGTTACATGGGCAATGTTTAAAGTTTAATGAGGACAAAAGAATTCTATTTGGTTACGAGAACACAAAAGATTCAGTCTTTTAAAATAAAAACTCCCTCTGTGTGTGTCACAGTGTTATACTGTAGAGCTGCAGAGCCTACCTAGAATATGTTACAGATACCAGCTGCAGACCGAAAGCCAGGAATTCTTCCACCAGTGTTTTAAAGCCTATGTCACCCTGGTCTTCAAACACATGAAATGATAGACCTGGTGTCTAAATTGTATGTGCTCATCTGAATGTTAACCCTGGATTCAAGGTCTGTGAGCTATAAAACTCTGTATGGTAAGAACTGCCAGAGAAGTTCACCCGAATTCCAAAGTTTGGAGGAAAAAAACCTTCACATTTTTATAATAAACCAGTGATCAATGAGCAGCAAAAATATCCAACACACAATAAGAATCTGGATGTCTCTAGAAATCCTGAAAAGTATCCTCATTACAAGGTACCTGCTTCTTGGGCAGGTCTTTTTGTTTTGCTTCCTTAAAAGAAAAGCAAAGGCAGCAGTTTCTGTATCTAATATAGAAACACGAAAATTGATTTACTTGCTAGGAATTGCATTTACAGGGATGTCAGTCACGCTGAGAATCACGGTTAAGAAGCAGTAATTAGTTAGACAAAACACCCAAACAATTAAAACACCTAGAGGCTTAATCATGATTAGAAACACGCCTTATCGACTTTTATGCATAAATATTCAAATTTTTCTGCATTTGAACAATCTTAGGGAGAAAAAATAGTGAAGACAGTCTTACCAGCTTCCTGTGAATTTAATACTTCTAAGGCATGCATCATGGCACTTGCGAAGACATTGGCATCTTCTTTGCTGCCAAAATTCAGACCATAAACCTGCCTAGCATCACGCCACTGGTGGAAGGTCTGTGTAGCCTGATTGTACTTCAGCCCTTTTGGAATGGCACAATTTATTACCACCTATAATCATTTAAAAAAAAAAAAAATCACTTATGTTTAAAATTGCTGTTGCATTGGAAGTTTCAGCTTTGTGCACATTTTATTCCTCAACCACACGGGTTAATTCACGACCCATAATCTGTAAAACACAATGCTGAAAGCACATAACCATTTCAATTTTAATTCCAATGCTGTCTGTAATCAGTGATGGGAATACACAAGGGGACTAATGAGATATTTTGTATCAACTTTTGTAGTTTAAGTGTTCTCACTTGTAGTAACATCAACAGCTCTGACTTCCAGCAGCAGACTACTTGATGTGAACATGCATCTGAAATTCAGAAACTCGTTTTCCCATGAGTTTCATGGAGTATTTGTCAGATTTCTTTTTTAACCAAGTTATCACCTTCTCCCTGTGGCTGCTGCACCCCTTGGCTTGCAGGGCTTTCAGCAGCAGTTCACTGGATTTGTACCGTGGATCACAGGGTATCAATTTGCAAGATTGTTATGGCTCACACAAAAGATGATAAATTTGAGCTATGAGGGCAACCATTTACTACAAGCCATCCACTAAGAGGATCCCATTGCTCCTGGATAACTATATCCTCTCACCCTTTTCTGCTGAATAATGGGAGAAAAAAATCCCACATTTGCTCTCAGATGAATGCACAGAGACCATTTATTACTTGGAATAAGTGTTTAATAACAAACCACATAGGAGATTATCAGTCTAGGCTTCAGGTGTGTGATAAATGAGCAAGAACAGACCAAAAGAACTCTATGAAATGCTGGGAGGGAAGCACACAAATATAAGAAGGTTTCCTCAAACAAAAGATTTTAACCCCATCCCAAGTATCACACGGCAGAGCACATTTCCAGAGTGCTAATTTGCCATTTAATTATGATCCAGTAACTTCATCAAGGAAATTAAGACATAATCCCTGTTACTCCCCTCTCAGTCTCTTAAAGTGGTAGATGATCAGCATTACCAAATATCAGAAGGTTTTTTTGAACAAAATGATCTGGGGAAATGAAATAGCATGCATCCAAGTTTTCATGAGATAGGAAGAGCTGAAAGAACTGCTGGTGTCTACACAGATTGCAGCTCACGGCATAGAGTGGGGGAGAAAAGCTTTTAGGTTGCCACTTTGCCTTAAAAAGAACCAGATGACTTCTGTGTACACCACTAGCCTTTATAAATAGATATCTGTAGGAAGGAATGGCAAAAGGACTATTGCCTTGGGGGTATGCAAAGCGCTTAGTTCACAGGGAAAAAGCAATAAAACAGTTTTGCTACTTCAGTTAGAAAAACTGGATTTATTATTTATTGGTCCCATAATTTTGCTGAAGACTTATTTCTTAACATTTCAAATTTTCAAACATTTCCTCACCTGATGATCCTGAATCTTCCTGCCCACTACTCTGAACGTGTTGTTGCCTGTGTGATGATATATATGAACTCTGCTGAATCCAGTTGATCCACCAGCTGGTACCCATTTCTTATTGGCATCATCGTAGACCATTACAGCAGCTCGTGCTTGGCAGATACTCTGTTCACTGTTAATATACAAAGTGGAAGAGAAAATAAAATTACTCATGGCAAAGCATCATCTTTCTGGTTAACTTCATTTTTTTAACTCAAAATGTTAAAAGCAATACTCCTTGCAACTTGCTGAAACCTCCACCTTTCTGAAGGCAAAACCACTAGCACTTTGACATTCTGCTTGTATATGTTCATTCTGAAAAGCTGTGGTCCAGACAGACAGGCCTAACAACTAATAAAAGAGATCACGAAGGTATTCACTTTTTATTTTTGCACTTTTTCCCCTTGCAGGTTTTTTCCCTTCCTTTCTCCTCACCACCAGCCATGAATTTTAATTAAATGCCATAACCATATACAAAGCTTTCTGCAAAGACCAAAGAATCTGGAGTTGCACTAGCATCATACAATCTACACTTCCCAGTGGAAATTACTTCTACAAGAGATGAGAATTGGAAGGCCTTTGTACCTTTTAACATATAGAGAAGAAAACAAACACACACAGTTGATAAGAGCCCAGCACAAAAATTTCACCAGCTCATAAATGAAATGCATTTTGGTTTTGACACGTTTTACAACAGTTGATACCCAGATGTAACATTTTCCCCTTGAGAAAAGGTTCTACTGATTACCAAAAAGTGCAATTTCATCAGGAGACTGCTATCAGCAGCTAATCCTGATTATGCCAGTCATCTGGAGGCTGAGGCACAGCCTGAAGTTAAAGAGGAGCATATCATGAATGTCATCATATAAGAAACACATGAAACCAGAACATACCAGAAAGAGACTATTTATTAGGAGAGGAAAGGGTGATACCATGCAGGTTGTCTTTGCGGGAAACGTCCAGATGCAGACAGGAAATAAAAATAGAAAGGAATGATTTCTTATCAGTAAGTCAGATTCTCTGAACATACCACTCCAGTACATCCAACATTATAGAAAGCACATGATGCCTGGCTTGCATGGAATGTGGCCTGCCATTTGGAAAATCGAGAAGGCTGAAGAGACACGCATTCTTCACAGCAAAGTAAAGGAGCATTTCTTCGTGTCTTATGAAAGAGGGTAAAGATGTCTCCCCCATCCATCTGTCTTGGGGCTTTTTGTGGTTTTTATTGGTTGGTTGGTTTGGGAAGGCAGGGGGGGTGTGTGTGTATGTTGAGGTTTTTTTTCAAAGACCATGCTGAATGTCCCAGTATCTTATTTACATCTCCCAACACAAGAAAACTCCGCAGTGCATCCAGCTGTTTTGTTAACTTTTAATACTGGTGTTTTTGAGAAAACAGAATCAATTTCTATCACACTTTCCATGGCACTCTAAAAATTAGAAATGTGTTCAACACTGGGATATTTTCAAGGCTCATGGAGAAGAGAGAATACTGAGATAATGTCTCTCATGCATGTGAGAGATGCATGATCAAATGAGGAAATAGGTTCTTAATTTTAAAAATGTACGTGTTCTAATGCCCTCATCTATTCAACAGGTAGATCAGAATGGGATTACAACCTCTAATTAGACCATTCTTTTTCTAGTTCAGTTTAGGGATACTAAAATCATAATATACATAACTAAAGTGCTTCTTTTCTAAGCATAGCTTACAGTTTAAGACTGAAGGACCACATCTGATCCAGGAAGGAAGACTAAATGCAAAGAAAATAAATTTTGGTACAACCTTTAGGCATTTCACAGTCTCATTAAATATATGCCACAGTGAAATACAGTTCCCTCACTTGAGAAGAGGGCAGTTCAAGAACCTACTGGATTTCTTTATTTTTAGGTGTTTTGGCACACATCTTGAAGTTCAAACCTAGAAACATTCTGTACCATTCACAAAGCACATGACAAACAGTAGTGGTTTTTCTAAAGTGCCTGACAGTAAACTTGGAAAACTTCTGAACCCATAATAAATTTTTGCAATATTTCAATTTGGATCAATCACAGGCACGATAAACCATAGGTGACAGGACCTAGATACTGATTTGGAAGCAGAGCCATGTGGTTTGCAGAGTTCTTGCCAAAAAATAACTTCTACTCAGTCATGTGCCAGACAGATTAAAAAAGAAGATTCTATTAAAAATTGAGACTATGATTCTAAGGTAATATGTTCCAGTTACAACAAAGGTAGAACCAGAGAGTGATTGAGTAATGGTACAGTGACCAGAAGACTTCATTATTGGACAGACCATCAAATTTCAGGTGCTCTTATTCAGCCTAAGTTTATAAAACTTTTTACATTACTTTATTTAACATACTAAAAAAAAAAAGAGAGAAAAAAGAAGAAAAACCTATTCATTTTACTATTCATTTTAGAACTATTCAGTATTCAAGTGGCACACTTCACAAGTGCAAATAAGATGACCTTGAGTTGAATTTCTAGCTTTTCTTTAACAACTGCTAAACTATTTTTAGTTCCACTTCTCAGGCTATGTCTTATAACTGGAAGTATTAACCAAGTCTAGATCTCAAGTACTTCATGCTCCATTTAAAATAAAACAATTTTCATAACAGAGAATGATTCTTATCCATATAAAAATATGAGATGATTCACAAACTTTTTAAAATGACAAATACAAACAACTTCCAGCTGACCTTTTCAATCACTACACAATAAACCTTCTGCCTTCATTTCATACAAATCCTATAACTAAAATTGCAGTGTTCCAGGTGTGTAATTTTCATATCCAGGTATCAATTTGAAGGTGACATGCTCCCCTCCTGCCAACTGTTCCCACAACCATCACTTTGTTTATCAGACTGCAAGAGTAAGATGGAAAAATGGAACTAGCCCTATCAGAAACAAATTAAACCATCACACACCTAGCCTTTTTCCAGGGTTCAATAATGGCATGTTAGTAGGTGAAGGGGAGATTTATTCATTTATTCTCTCTTAGCCGTAAGTTCTCTAAAGTGATTACACTTCCTTTTGAAGAAAAGCATGGAGGCATGAGCTTTAGTGAAAAGAATCTTTAGTTCTGCTCTTCAATGGCCATTTGATAGTTTAGCATCTGAATACAGTATACTGTATATTATAATTAGACACCAGAAAGTATTTAAGTATCAAAAACCCCCTAAAAATAAAATGCATACTAGAACTCCATTAACTTCAGAGGGTTACACCAAATCAAAAATCCACACTGTTAGCTCATGACTATCTTTGACAGGTCTAATGAAAAATAAGATTCAGGTTTTTTCCAAAGAGCCACCTTTTCCAGGAAAAATTCCGACTTTAGCATACAGACTGGTACTAGAACCTGAACCAGTCTCTTGTATTCTACAAATATATACAGACTTAAACTTCAGCACAAAGGAACAAGAGCCAAGTGAATCAGAATGGTATCACTTACGGTATTTCTTGCTTTTCACGCTTATGACACTTCCCTGCTGTACTTCTATTAGGAAACAGGTCTTCACCCACCTCAGTATTTATACATGAGCTCTTCACAGTCCCCAGGGTTTGCTGTAACACGTGTGTCCCTTACATGACCTGTGCTAGGATGGCTTCCTCCATTCACTGCACCAGAATCACTTTGGTCTGATCACAAACGCAGATTTTTTACAGACAGATTACCTTATGCTGGTGGCAAATAAACAAATTGCCTACAGTCACATAGCAAGAGGAAAGAAAAAGGGTCTTCATCTCTTTGCCATGTCATTAGGCCTTCAAAAGCATCCTACTGGGTTTACTTGCCTATCTACAAATTTTCCTCTTCCTGGTGTGGTGTAATGGTTCCAGAAACCATTAGACTTGGATTAGCCTGCACCTTTTCAATATGTGAGTTGATTAGGGGATGGGGGAGTTTCAGCATCTCCAGCTTCACATGCTACTGCCAAAACGCACAGCTGCTCCAAGAACTGATTGCTGAATTATTAGGGCAGTGGGTTGGGGAACTACAGTGAAATATTAACTAAGAAAAACTGAGAAATTTTATGTTCCCAAGTAAACTTACTAAACTAAGTATATGAAATTATTTGTAGAAAACAGAAAATTCATACAAGGGAACATTCACGCAAAAAAGTGCTTACCAAACCTTAGGAGACAAAGTGTACAAGCTCTCTTCCCAAAATGTAAAGCTTGACAAATAGCTGGATAAATATATGTTAGGAGGAGTTATTCTCCAGACAAAGATGTAAAGCTCTGATTGTTAAAGCCAGCCATTATTCTGGGTAAGTCCACCTACAGCAATACCATATAAAGCCAAAGACAGGGTGGCTGGTTTTATTTGGGGTGGAAGAGTGGGGGGAGGTCTGGCACTCAAAAGGCTCACACAAAAAACCACAGTAGTAATGAATCATAAGTATAAGATTATTCTTATGGGAGAATATACTTTCCTCCTCCAGTGATGAGATCATACAAAAAGCTCAAAAACCATAGCAAACTGAACCCTAGCAGACATCATTCTTTCGCCCAGATGGAATGTGTTCATTCTTTCACATCCCCAGTTCTTAAGCTCAATGCACAGTGACACCAATCCAGTCTGCTGACCTAAGCCTTATTTTTTTTTTCCTGTCTCCACCACAAGTGGATGCTTGGTTTTCCTCACTCAAGAACTAAAAAGGATAAACGTACTTCAAGGATCAAACTCATGAAAAACACTACAATTGCAGCCACAGAAAAGATCATTTAAATATACCAGCACAAGCAAGGAAAAGCTGTGATTGCTCTGACTCTCAACCTTTAGTATTTTTGTCAGTAACGTAACAATGAGGGTTTTGAAAAATTATATCCCATTACCACTGCTTCTGGTGATTCAGGTTTTTTTTTTTTCCTGCTATGTTCTCAATTTACAGAGACATAACAGCATGTTCTTAAAATGTGCAGTCTTTGCGGGGCAGAAGGAATGGAAAGAGACACTGATTCATCAAACGCCTGTTTAGGATTTTCAAACCATGTGGCACAAAGCTAGAAAGAAACTCTAAACATTTCCAATTCTAACATCTTAAAAATACACATTTTTGAAAAGCAGCTAAAAAAAGGTCAAGATATAAAGGTCTATATCTTAATGGTGATGTTTTGCAAGGTAATTTTCCCTGCTTGTTCCTGAACTCCAACTGGCACATCACAGTGAAAATGTGTGTTCTCTGTTTTGTTCTTAAAAACAGACACTGTAGACAAAGTTTCCATGTATTCTAAGTCGCTCGTCTGGCTTAACAGCTAAACTACTTTTTAGCATCTTTAAGTTAACACAGGAATGTTGCCTATGCCCTCAAATATGCTCCAGACTGAACTCAATTACATAGCTCAATATTTATTTTTGGGAGTAGGGGAAAGAGCTTGGATTTGTTGACAGCGGTGATGCGACTGACGAGAGGGGAAGAACTTTGAGTTACTTTTGGGCTTAACTCATAATCAGGTGCTTTAATTTTATTCATTTCTTGAACTTTAGCACTTCAGCCAGAAGGACATCTCAGAGGAGGCTGAGTATAACAATTACCACCTCCTCCTGCCAACAAGGCATCCACACCAGCAACAGGACATCACGGAAAAACACAAACCATTAGGGCTCTGCAGAGGTTACACAGCAGTTCAGTAAGTTTAATAACTTATGTTTCTCTAACTCATCCTCAGCTGAAAAGTAAGAATCTCAACTTCCCCTGCATTACTAAAAGCCAGTTGAACATGCTGCTGGCAAGGGAACATCACATGCTTGGTACAGCAGAAGGAACTAAGCTGTGCTACTTGCACCCAGCTTCAAATGATGCAGCTTGCCCACTCCAACACTTCAGCCAGTACAGAACTTACTTGCTATTTAGGTTTCAAAATAAGACTCAGTTAGGACCAGCTGATTCATCTGACCTGTTTCCATGCGGATTCTTCTTCAGACACTACAACCCCCCACAGGACAAGAGTCCTTGTTGATTCCTTCCAGCAGATCCAACTCAAACATGAGTGGCTGTTAAAACGGGAGGTGAATGCGGAGGGAGAAATCCCAGATTGCTTCACTAACAGCTCTCCTGTACTTGCCTGTGCCTAGAAAACTTTTGATTGATAACTGAGAGATTCATTCATCTCTCCCACTTTTCTGTCTCTGATAACCGAGAGATTCATTCATCTCTCCCACTTTTTCTCTTCATGAATTACTCAAAATAGAGATTAGCTGCAACATCAGAAACCAGCAGAAAATCCTGCATGGGAAAGTCCCAACTAGAAATAAAACCGGTACTGCTGAGAAGCAGGGGAAACTGAATCATTTGGATTAACAGTTGACAAAGGAAAGGTGCTTTGCTTTTGACACAGGATTCTGCAACACTCCAGAGTTTTAGATGGTACACTTTGCCCAATGAGCACCTTCCACTGAAAGAAAATTGCTTTTCATCTTGTGCATAAAAGCATTTAGCATTAATTTAGGAGAAGTCTGCTCTTGGAGCCAGAAAATCCTCATAAATTTCTCTTGTTGCTGTAAATCTGTTCCTTGATGATTTTGCATTTGTAGCTTGTTCCACAGCAGCAGGTGAATATCAAACAGCTGAAAGAAATCATTGCAGGACATTCAGGCAGAAAGAGAAATATTATTTCGAACAGCAGGTTGATGTCAAATGAAAGCCTGCTTTTCATACAGAATTCCCAATTTCAAACCCAAAGAAATTTTCTCTACCCAAACGTTTCACATGCCACATTTCATCCAATGGACAAAGTAACTTTGTACGGGCAATTCAATATTGTCTCTGTCTTCTATTGTCACATGCTGATTCACATAAAAATTCACCTCTTCTCTCAGAGGAAATCAGGAATGTCTAAGAGAGAATATGAGAAGTCAAACCAATAAACACTGACACTACAAAGACAAACCTTAAAAAGACTCAAAATATTAATAGGAATTAAGAAAAGCAGACTGAAAAACTTGGATTTTGAATAGTGTGAAACTAGTTGTATTAACAATGGCTAACTGTATATATTACAATATGCAATAATGTAATACAGTATTAATAAAATATATTATACATATGTGACTAATTTTATCTACCCTTAAATTCATAAATACTCTGTCAAGTCCAACTTTCATAACAAACTGAAGATGATATTAAGATACGTCACCTCCCAACTCTCAACTTAAATAGACTGTAATTACCCAAAACCAAATACCAGTTTTTAAAGAGAAACAGAAACTAAAATCCTTTAATACACCAAGGTCGGGGTGTTTTTAAGCAATTCCTTCAGCAGACAGAAAGAACAACCATTTGTTCCTTTAAAAAGTATAGAATTCTGAATTTTCATCATCCATAGTACACATTCCATTCTATGAAACCAGAGATCCTCAAAACTATTATCCACCAACACCAAGATCAAACTCAAGACTTCATGTTCATGACTTAATTTTCCACAGGTTACCTGCTAACCTTGACATGTATCTGTACAAATACTTGTTTGTATTACTGTACTACCCAGATATTTATCTATTTTTGTGTCTGTTAAGATAAACAATTTTTCATGGCTTCCATTGCAGGTTCAAGGCTTTCCTTGTAACAAATTTGGGTCTACAGAATGCTAAACACGTCCAAAAAGCACGCACAGCCTTGGTACAAACAATACTTTGGATGCTTAATATAAAACATGAGGTTTTTACATCTCAGTGAAGAATTTAATTTGAAGCACCAGTTTGTCCAAAACTTACTGTCAAAAAAAATTACTAGGTTTATTTAAAATTCCAAGCTTGAGACAGAGAAGAACATGGATATGCTAGAATTTTATTTTACACAGATTTGGTCTTTGCCTTGTAAGCAAACTTAGTGATAACTTCATGGAAATATTTTATTAGAATCCTTCATTATTTTACCTTGGAGGTAAGATTTTCAATGAAACAACCTGCAAGTGACAAGAGCAACATTTTTCCCACTTTCTTCCACTATTTTCTAGATCTTTTCATCCCATAGAGAATCACAAAGATTTTCTTTTTCAATAAATGTTTCCAACAGATGTTTTTAAAAAAAAATCAGAACTATACAGAGGCCAACGATTCCATTATAACATGTTTACACTGACAGGGGAAATCTTTCTAGCCATTATTTTTATACTGGTAAAATAAAGTCCTACATTTAGACTCCACAGAACCATGAAATAAGATAATTCAGTTTATGCTTGCTCCATGCACTCATCCACATTCTTGTTTTCTTTTATCCTCTTACACAGGGGTGTTCTCTTAGACATGGCATCTTTGGTAATTTATCCTGATTTTTTCCTGAAAATATTACATTGTTATAATCAAATCCATTTTTCCACTGATTCCTCAAACATATTTCTTCAGGGCATTTACTACTTTGGTTACACTAAAAGCCTGTGCAGAATCTATGCCATAATTGAAATAGATTCCGTTTCCTCAAAGCAGATTCAATACAGTGGCATCACGCCAAAGGTTTTGCCACAGTAAAGGCTAATTCTGTCAGGTAATTATTTTACTCAACAGTAAAACAGGAGCAGAAGATTCCTACCATGATCCTTCACCAATCTCAAGACAGATTTTTATCAAAAATCAATTCCTTGGTTTGTCTCTCTGTTGTCAAAGCTAATGGTAAAAAAGCTCCGCAAAAAAACCCCAATCTGTAAGCACCAGAGTACCCTGTAATTGAACAAAGCTATCAACCATAAAATCAGTATCTTTACCAAACAGGAACACTCATGACAGATTGAAAAGTTCAAATCTTTTAACCTGAAGGTCGTAGAAGGCCAGGGCCAAAAGCTAGCCAGCCACATTACCTCTTTCCTACAAACAGCCTGTTTTTTGAGGGCTTGTTGCTCTCTTTGCTATGATTCCATGAATGTGAGCCCAATATACTGTGTAAAGCCTTTTTAAGCAGGCATGAAAAACAACATCTTCAGCAACTAGACTGACAGCTGATGACTTCCTGTGAAAAACCACTTAACATACATACATTTCCTATGTTCTATACATATTTTAACAAAAAGTGACCTTCTTATGTTATTTCCTAAGCTTTCAACACATGGTACAAATCACAGCTTTCAGAGCCCAGATTCCCCAGGCAATCCGAGTTCCTGAACATGCTGCAACAGAATCCGCCATTACATTACCAGCACCACAGATCATGTAACTCATTTTACTTTCAGATAACCAATGCCCAGCTCCTCTTAGAACAGCACGAGAGCAGTGTTTTTACATTACCTATTTAATACAAGGGCAGCCTCTGATGTAGAGAGCTGTGTAAAGGGAAGGTGGTTAATCCTCAAGTGACACACTCTAGCCCCAGTGTTAACATATGAATATGCAACTCGTACAGGAAAGACTCATTACAAGAAGGAATTGTCTTTCTAAAGCTAAATTTCACCTAAAAAAACCCCAACAACCCAACCCAACACCCTACTTTGTTAATTTAACACTTGTTTTTAAACACCAGGTTGACACTGACATGAATGAAAACTAGGCCAAGCTGGATGGGGCTCTGAGCAGCCTGGTCTAGTGGAAAGTGTCCCTGCCCATGGCACAGGGGTTGGAACTGGGTGATCTTTAAGGTCCCTTCCAACCCAAGCCTTCTATGGTTTTATGGATTAATCATGAAAACGGAGCAGCAAAGTACAAGAAAAGGCTGCATGTAATTGCCTCGGTCTCAGAAGCAAGTTTTGTCCTCAGACTTTCCAGGTCTGCCTGAGTATTGCAATAGAGGGAAATAAAGTCAGTGGCTCCAGTCTGGTGAACTGGATACAGAGTCCACTAAACTGAACAGCAGGCAGCCAACACAGGTGAGGGTACCATGGTGACATTGTGTGGCCCCTCTAACAGCTTTACAGGGTGATCAAGACAAGTTCCTGACAGCCTGAAAAAGACAAGTGTCACAACCATCCTCCAGCAGAACAAGAACCATGGTTTGGGGAGCCAGAGGCTCAAAGGGCTGTGGGGAGCAGTTTGACATCTACTGGTAAGCTGTGACTAGTGAATTTCTTAGCAGGGTCAATTCCAGCTAGGATGCTGTTCAACGCACTTGTTGATGACCAGGAAAATGGGATGTAATGCAACTTCAGCAAGTCTGTGGATGTATTTCTGGAAATTGGGATAGACTGGTATGCTGGACAGTAGAGCTACTGTTCAGAGGTCTTTCAGCAGGCTGGAGAAATCAGGAGACAGAAACCTCAAGAAATGTGGAGGCAAGGGCTAAAACTTGCACCTAGGACAAAATAACCTCAATGATGTAGAAAGTGATTATTCCCCTGTATTTGGACTGCATCTGGCACATCGTGCCCAGTTTTGGGCTCCCCAGTGGAAGGAAAGACTTTGACAAATTGGAGCAAATCAAAGAGAAAACCATTAATGGGGCTAGAGGAAAAGATGCACCAGGAGTGGCTTCCCAGCCATGCTTGTTCAGTCTCGAGCAAAGGCTGGAACATAATGGCCACTCTCAACTACTCAGCAGGGAATTACAGGGAATAAGAGTCACAATCTTCTCAGAAGCGCACTACAGAAAGGTGAGAGATAATCAAAAGTTGCAGAAAAGGAGCTTTTAACCAGGCAAGGAAAGGTTGCACCAAGAAATCAGTGAAATACTGTCAGAGGCTGCCCAGAGGAACTGTGGAATCTCCTTTCTTGGAGACTTCAAAATTCATCTGGACAAGGCTTTAAGCAACCCAACCGAGGTGACGAGAGCAGATAAACCCCAAGAACTCCCACCCTGACTAAGACAGTATACGGCTCTAGACGAAATAAAATTCTTTGAGAAAACCCCAGTGAACTGCAGATATATATGTACTTTATTTATTACAATTTCTGCTTTAGCACCTCATTTTATTGGAATGCTCTTCCCAAAAATAACAACATGCATTTCACACTTGAAGTTTCAAGCAGCCTCTCCTTCTGTAGCCTTTAAATGAAGATCTTAAACACTGCTGGTCGTTCAAATATTCAAAGTCTAAAAGCAAGAGGTTTAAATAAACCACACCGTATTTATATCACTGATGTGTACTACCAAATAAATGTCTGAATATTTAATAATAAGCAATAAGCCTTATTTCTTTCATACTCTCCTGCCAACAAAACACATAAGATTGATTCATGAATTTCTGACATCTCTTAACAAATTTCTGACATCTCTTAACAAGTCTGTACTACAAAATACTTCAAATATAAACACAGCTCTTGACAATCCTGTCCTCATTTCTGAGGGCACCAGGAGAAGGCAAAGTTCTGGGCCTTATTCAAGCAGCTCTAAACAAACGAATTCTTAAGCAACCCAAGACCTGTCATGGCGTAGTAAGCAAACACTGATGTGTAAAAATTACCCCAGTTATGACTACTTCCTTGTACAGGAAAATCTAATGAGCATCCTCATGTTGTGCATTCAGTAGAGACATTTATGATAATGCGTAAAAACAAAGGAATGCTGAATTTCCACTTAAATGCCTCTCTACAGTAGAGCTCTACTCTCCTCTTTGAGCACAGGTTTCTACATAGAAATTTCACAAATCAAGGAGAGGTTATCATCATCAAGTTGACACAATCTGGAAGCAGTCTGCTTTCACTTCAATTATGGGTTATTTACATTTGCTGTTGAATGCAGTCAAAGTTATCACCTATATTGAAATATGATTCAATTTTCATGCCAAACTACTGCATTTACTCACTGAACAGCACATTTTTCTTGCACTCTTCTCTTCTTTGATCCAAATTACTTTTTGGCAAGGCTAACTCAGTCTTATTTTGAATAACTCTGATTTCTTTCCTGCATCATTTTATCTTTCAATACCACTTTTTAAACTACTATTTATTCACTCCTCCTATACCCCACATATTAGTAATATCCTTCCTGCAGTGGCTACTCACACAGCTGCTTCAGCAGCTCTTCTTCCAAGTCTGACTGCAAGTCAGTCAAGATTTTAATCTCTAACTTGAAGAAATTCCTGATTCCAACTCATACATCACCCTGCAAATTCCTCACTTCTTCCAGCATTTCTTACCAATACACTTCCCTCAAGGTACTAAGGCCTGCCTTTAAAATCTAGTCCCTTAGGTATAATCTCAATTGCATACACTCTTCCATTAAATGCAGCTTAAATTAACCTAATAATCATTCAAACCTGTGATCAGTTTTTCCTCTGAATATCCTTCATACAGTGCTATTTAACAACTAACAGTAAAAAATTTTGCATTTCCCAAAGTCTGAAGCTTGACTTCATCAGTTAATGACATCGATAACAACAAGGTGGTAAAGGTCATATGATCTAAAAATGCTACCACTACTTATATATTTATTTATAAGTGAAATCATTTTTCTAGAGCTGGCAAAGGGATTCAGAGGCATCTGTCCTGTCATGTGTCTGCTACTGTAATTCTAACAGAAGGGACAGGTTACTTGTACACTAACAAGGCTACAAGCAAAAGGCTTGAAGTGCTCTACTCTTCCTCTCCAGACTAGCAGGAAAAGAGCAGCACAAGGAGAAATATGGAAATCAATGCTAGAATTCATTGCAAAAGTATTTTGAGACTCAGTGACCCACTTTTAACTTTGAACACCAATAGACGACTGCAGTAACTAATTCAATCTAGTTAATAATTAACATTAACATTTGTGCATTCATTACATCTAACGTTCTGTCCTACAAAATTGGATGATCTAGATGCACCATGAAACACTGAGTAGAAGCTGTTCGATTTTCCCACAATGTCAGCTATTTCAAGCGTCTCTTGCAATAAAAATTAAGCAGCTAGAGTGCAGTGGCAGTAAGCACACAGCCCTTGAACAGAAGTGTATCAACGCAGATGTGTGCTTGAAACACTTGTTTGGAAGGGTTTTACCCATGCAGAGCAGCCAGCACAAATGTACATTTGCATTGTCATCTCAATGAGTAAAAACTAAAATTATTTCTCAATGTATCTCGCCTTTCTGAAATAGGTCTATCATCAAAATTCTACCAAAATGGTTACACAGTGAAAAGAAGAAACAGCAGTCTCACTCCAAAGCAGACAACACCCACATGGAAGAAATTAATAAATTATTATGGAAGGTCATAAAAGTTACTATATTGATCAACATCTTTATCCTGAATTACACACTGGTTTTTCTCCAGAGAGCAGCTCTCCTAGTATTTCAAACTTCTTGGCAAAGTAATTACTGCTTAAGACTGCAACACTTTGTTTCCCCCATTTTAGGATGCTTTCCTTGTTAGCTTCTCAAATGTTGTCACTGAGATCTGCCTTCACACCAGAAAAACAGTTACCAAGTTAAACAGTGAGAAACTGTGCTTGCCTTGCTTTCCTGGTCCCAGTTCCTAAGCGATTCAGCTGTCTCTCCAGTTGTTCTCTTTGCTTTGCAAATGCTCACGTTTAGAGACAAAACTTCGGTTTTAAGACTCGAAAGGCAACTCTCTTTCACATTTACTCTAACCTTAAATGTGTGTCCCAGCTGAAAACAGGACAATTTGTTAATCCATTAAACTGTGGGATCTACAGTAACAGGGACACATCCATTTTCTGTTCCATTAAAATACCACCTACCTCTACCTCAAAGTTTTAGAACAAATTGCATCACATCTACTGGTGATAGCAAAAGGAGATTGTATTTCCCAAGAGTCCTCTAATTTTATTTTAAACTTTCCCAGACAGGACAAATCACACTTTCAAGTCTACCTGCATGAACAAATACAAATAATTATTCAACAAATCCAAAACTCTGCATGTGAATTTGTATCTGTACTTGGGCACAAAACTTGACTCCAGAACAGCCAAAATCTGACTAAAACATCACGCAGAAGAAAAAAAGTCTACAGGTTTTTATATTTTCATGTGTTATATTGTACACACAATGCATTATATTTTAAAAAATCCCCTGTGTAAGTCCTTTATACCCAATGGTATTACCAGGTCGGGAAGTCCCTTGAAGTTCTGATAAAAATATTTTTTTCCTTTAGGGCAAGGACAAAAGTAGTTACCAGCTTCCTTTACTAGAAAAACAGGAAAATAAAGTTTTCAAAATAGCAATTAGATCCAAAAAAACCTTTATCTAGCAAGAATGCATTTATTACATTACTATCAAAGCTGGAAGATATGTTTAGGCACTTTTCTTCTAACATTAGTTAGAATTGGATGTCAGCTATTCTATTTCCTCCTTTTCAAGGAGCATAACTCCCTACACCTTATCTCACACTGAGAGCCCAGTATTTAAACTGAAAATACTACTACTTTGTACTTAATTTTACTGCTTATCTTTTCTTCCCCAAGTTTATTCAGTGAATCATTATATATAAGGAAGTAATTCTTATTAAACTGAAATTAGAAATCCAATCTAGAAAGTAGGAATACAAACAGCCCAAACAGAGCAGCAGCTCCAGCCAGTTAAAGCTTTTATTCTGTGGTTTTAAGTATTAAAAATACATCAAAGGAATAAAAAGGTAGAGGCCAATACTAACCTCTGTACTTCCCAAATGAAAAAAAGACTTGCAAACCCCAACAGGAAAAAGAGTATTTAAAAGTGAAGTTCTATATTCATTGATTATTTGCACAAATAAATTATTTAGAGGAGTAACTATAATGCAAAGGTGAGCTGAAGAACAATTCTGCTCACACTAGAAAATTAAGACTCCTTATCAGCATATCCATTGTTTAGGTTTGTGCTGGCTGCAAGTGCCAGAAAGCTTTATCTGCACAGGGATTTTCACTAGTTCAGCTAATCCAGCAGTAATTATCGGAAAACGCTATTTTAACGCATAAAGGCAGCACAATCCAGCTGGCATCCCAGGGGCCTCTCTCATTGTACAAGATGGCTGTTCCGGGCTCCAAATGGAACATGGCTTTCACTGCTCTAGATCAACACTCCAACCACTGTATTATCTTCCCTCTCCAGCTCCAGCTTCATTTTAAAAACCATCTTTTCCAGGCAATCTTGCCTTATTCTAACCAGCATTTTATGATGTTACTGTCTCTCATAGTCATTTCAGCACTCAGGTACCTTAACCTTCATGTCAGAGAACATTTGATGGCTATTTACAGCCCTTACTGCTAGGCTGGGTTTTTCCAGTGTCACACCACCCTTTTAACAGCTACGCTTGGAGGTTTAATTTTTAAACCACACAGGGAGTGTTCTGCATCTTCCCTCTTAACAGAAGCTTTGGGAATCCTGCTCTCTAACCAGGGCCTTCAGGTCTGCTTGCAAACAAGGAGTTTTGAGGCAGTTTGGGTGGGGTTTTTTTGGTTTTGTTTGTTTGTTTTGGGTTTTTCTGGTGTGTTGACTGGCATTTTTTTGGTTTGTAACCCAAGAATACTTCTGTGCTGCATTACACACATCAGTTTGATAACACCAGCTACACGCTTAACAAGATTTAGTTCTCTTCAGTTGTTACCTGCCTCACAAAAGCCCTCTTTTAGGCAAGTGATACACAAGACAAGGGGATTAACACCATACAGCCTTTTCAGACTAGCTATGCATTCATATTCTGGAACACATTATGTGATCAGCTGCTAACTTGAGGTAAGCAAACAGACTGCACTACCAACCCTAAATAGGGTTTGCAGGGAGACAGAGAGAAAAGAGTAGTTTTATTAACAGCTTTATACCATATGTGGTCATATGCTAAAACCACAGTTCAGTTAGCTGGTCCCTGATATAGTCTAATCCAGTTTCCATTTCCGCGTGTCCAATTGTCCAAATTCATCTCTTAAAAAGCAGGCGATGAAATGTAATGATAAAATTTGGTTAATGTAATGTGACACAAAGTCAACAGAACTTAGTTCACACATCTTTGTGCACAAAATGAACAGGTAATGTTCCAGAAAACACTAACAACCTTATTACAGACTGTAGAAAATTACACCCCTTCAACTTTTTTCTGTTGTGACCTTTTTCCTCCTCTACATCAGCACATTAGTTGTGGGGGTTGTTTTGTTTATACAGTTTATCTTTAAAAGCAAAAAGGTAAACCGCTTGTTCTCCCTCCTCCCATGTACAAAGAACAGCATTCACTGCCTCTATGAAGTACCTAAGGGCTGTGAGTCATTTGTTTTGGAAAAAAGCTCCCAAAGGCTATCAAGCAAGACTGTTGAGATAAAGCCTTTCAAGACTTAGATCAGGGTTTCCCAGACACTACGTGTACCAGTAAGTGCAGACTAATCATATTTTGTCAGACTGCACACTACTTCTGAATCCATCCACCAGCGTGCCAGCGAGGATAATGTAACCATAAACTATTAGAAGCACATGCTTCTCTCCATGTAAGAGTTCTTCTGCTCCTGCATCCTCATGCAAGTTGCTTCAGAAGTGCTGCGGGGCTTTTTACAAAACTGAGGCAAATGGACTCACGGGAAGCAAAACCAAGCAGGGGGCACTTGAGGCTCCGATTGCCAGCAATGAGTGAACAAAGCAGAAAGCTGCAGAAAGGCTGTTCCGGGCCGAAGGAGAAAAGAAGCCCCAGCAAACTGGTTAGCTACCCCACCAGCACAATGCTCTGAACTAGCCAAAGTTCTGGTTTGGTTTAGAAACTTTTATTCCAGGCATCTGAGGCTGCCAGCAACCTAGGCAGACTAATCAAATCCAGGCCTTGTTAAAAACAGTAGTTTGGATGCCGGTAGCTGTTTTCCTTCTGGTACTGGGTCAGACCTACAGCAGCATCTGCACTCAAAGCAGGACAGAGGTTATTCAAACCCAGCTATGGCAACACATCTCCCTCTACCAGCTGGGACATCAGGCAGTGTTTTTTAACAGCTAATATCTGCTAAATTAAGTGGACACACACAGATGTCCACAGGAGCAAGACTTCTGAAAAAAAACAACCCCAAAACCAACACAAAAGCACAGGCATTTTGAAGAAAATATTCCAATGAAAAAATACAATAACAAGCACCAGCACGCAGTCTTACCTCTTCCTGCCTAACAATGGCCAGAAAAGTAGCCAACACATTATAAGGGAGCATTCAAAGCAAATTGAAAAGTCTGGGAATGGACCAAATACTGTTCACAATTCCTCACAAAACCCAGCACACAGTGGGACCCACCATGAGCACCTGTGTTTCCTTTACCCCAACAGCTAAAGACACAATTAGAAAAGCCTTCAAAGGGGTGAAGCAGCACACTGAACCACCTAAAGCTACTGTTGCATCAGGTAAAGACACTCAGTTTATGGAACAGCCACATGAAAAAAACAGGCATGTCTTTTATAGAGCAGTGTAAGGCCACAGGGAATACCTTTATACAAATTTAAAAAAAAAAATTGTACAAAATATACATGTACAAAACAATTTCTTCGCCTCCATTAAGCAAGCAGCGTTCACCCTGCAAGATCTAGTGATATTAACAATGGCTTCGCCAAAACAATCCAAGTAGTATTGTTACTGCCAAGAGCAGGGACTTCCTGTGGAGAGGCAAATCTACCTCCAAGTATGAAAACCACGCTCATAAAAACTAAGATTCCCAGTTACCTGTGGAATGTAAAATTTACCACTTTATAACCTTTTCTGCGGCAAATCCATTGATGAGTAGCTTGTCATGAAATAGTGTATGTGGGGGAAAAAAAGAAGCTGTAACTACTAGTGGTCGTTTGGGAACTGTTTGTAATAATCTGGCTCAGGTAACGTGGGTACAAATAAGACTATAGGCAAAGTACCACCTTCCTAGCAGGAAGGACAAAAGATCACACAGAAGTGACAGGCACTGTCTTCCATCATCACCCAACTTATTTAGGGTGGGGGGAAGCACTGCATGCTAAGTATATGGCATTGACATCTACCTGTATAACATAAAATCTAAAGCATAAGGAAAAAGTAACTTCAATTAGCTTCCTACAAACATGAGCACAAAGTAGCACGCTTTGGACTACAGCAGACACACAAATTGGGAAAACTCTTGGCAAGGCAGAAATGCATCAAAAAAAGACACAGGAGTTACAAGGTTACAAAGTAAAAGAGCAAACCATTCAACACAGAGGAGAAAAAACTGGGGATGTACTAACAGCATCCTCCATAAACAAGAATAACAGGAAAATTCCCCTAACAGTAGCAGCAGTGAAATACTAGAACAGACTATGTAGAAATATTGTGAAATCTCACTGAAGTTTCTGTAAAAGTTATACATGTCAAGATAAGTTTATTGGATTCTTTATTCTCAAGTTGCTATTTTTAGAGCATCCCTGTGCACAGGCAGCCCTTGACTTCACAGCCAGCAGAGCACACTTGCAGGCAGAAGGTGCCAGCACCCCTTTCTGACACTGCTGCGGGGAGGGACAGACCCCCATCACATGAAACCCCCCAGGCAGTGATGCAATTCCTGCCCCCAGTACCCTTGGACCACAGGTATCCATCACGGGTGAACTCTGTCACAGGAGAGACCGGCACTGGCGCTGTGCAGAACAAGGTCAAGATCCAGCAGCAGAGTTACAAAATGTATTGCAGCACTTAGGTGCTGGTTTTATCGCTTGCAGAGCAGCAGGAGGCTGTCTCGGAAGGTACAGAGTAAGAATCAATCAGCCAGATGAATCTGGCTCAGATGTTCCCAGACCATGGCTCCGCTCCCACGTCTGAGAAACACCCAAGGAGCATGCATAACTTTATTAGAATCTGAAGCTACAGCTCAACTAATTTGCAATTACGGCACCAGCTGGTGGCCCAAAGCACCGTGCTGTGTCATTTGAGCCTCTCAGTCTCCGTGGCAGTAAACAAACCCGATGCCTACAGTATCCCAACTTCCTTTAGCATTCGAGAGACAAAGTTATATGTAGGGAATCAACTGAGCAAGGATCTAAACACTCACTTATGACAGTTTAGGAAATGGGAAGTCTTCCCTGAATTTCAGAATATCTCATCAACATAAGTGAGACACAGCTAAGCAGTTACTGTTTTTTCTCACACTTCTCCAAGTGATTTGTATTTTGACTTATCTGCCCAGGATAAACAGTCCCTCAAATGCAGCAGTGTCTAGAAATGATCCCGGTAAATTATGAACAGGCATCTGATTAATTCAGAGTCCCAGGATAATAGATTACAGAACAAGCTCTTCATGGTTAGAGCAGAATGTTCTGCCTCCTTACACGTGCGACTTCCACAAGATACACCAAAGACTTTCAGGTTGCTGACAAAGGAACAAACAACTCCCTTCCACCAAAAAAGAGGGCAGTACTTGCATAATAATGATTCTAACTCAGTGTTTCCCATACACTAGCAGAGGCACTAAATTGTCTGTTTTAAAGCTCAAAAAGCAGTATTTGTCCTAAATATTTCAGACAAGGTATAAGATACAAATATTCCAAGTTTCAAATATTACACATGGCAGCATATGCAGAGGTAACTTTTTGGGCAGGGGGGAAGAAACAAAACAGAAGTTCTTCCTTTACCATCATAGGAGGCATTTACACACTACCAGAAACCTGGTCCTCATAAACAATGAGACTGTGAAAAATAAGGCTGAATAATCAACATCAAGTGTTACCTGTTTTTATCATTTCTAGAACCCATTAGCCTTTAGCAATAACTTTCCTTAAAATGAAACAAAATGAAACCAATGAATCCCTAAATGAAACTAAATTAATCCCTAAACAGTCCAGAAACAGACTCCTAGTTGCAGTTCCCAACCATTTTTAATAAAGTAAAATCATAATTTTGTTTTTAGTATTATTCTATTTAAGTTTCAGTGGTTTCAATTATTTAAGTGCCTGGTGAAACTCATTCCACTGTGGTTACTCAAATGGTACTTGTTCCAGCTGATAAGAATATGCAAATTTTTTGGTCAAACAGTCTGGATCTTTATCTGCTTCTTTTAAAAGTTCTGGATCACAGATGGTTTTAAGAAAGTCCCAAGCACGTACAGCTGCTCTTCACGTATTGTGCCCTGTCAGCTTTGCTATCTGGAGCATCTCCCTTACGAGCAAAGGCTGAGGGAGCTGGGCCTGACCTCATCAATGTCTGTCAGTGTCTGCAGGGAGGGTTCAGAGGATGGACCAGGCTCTCCTCAGTGATGCCAAGCAATAGGACAAGAGGGAACGGGCAGAAGCTGAGGCACAGGAAGTTCCACCTGAATATGAGGAAAAACTTTCCTGTGCAGTGCCCGAGCACTGGAAGAGGTTGCTCAGAGAGGTTGTGGAGTGTCCTTCACTGGGGACATTCCAGAACCATGTGGACACAATCCTGTGCCATGTGTGCTCTGAGATGACCCTGCCTGAGCAGGAAGCTTGGACCAGACAACCCACTGTGGTCCCTTCCAGCCTGACCCATGCTGTGAAAACATTCTGTTGCACCCAAGTTGTTCTAGAAACCCAAGGGTGTCGAGCACCACAAACATCTGCAAGTGCCTGGTAATTCCAACTATGGCAATTGGTGTCTGTTCACCACCTCCAGACAGGCATTAGCTTCTCAGATGCTGCAGTCCACATTTAAGCCTAATTTAACTTCAGTTATCAACCACTTCAGATGTTTATCCTCCAGCTGCTACTACTTCTGCCAGAGCATTAAGTGACAACAAATGCCCAAGCCGTCAATCTTACCAATGTCCCTGAGAAACCTGGTATCAGTTGTCCTGTGTAATTCTAGTCTGGATAAATTCTAACACCTTGGGACAACTCTGATAATTAGATTCAAACAACTGACCACTGAAGGCTGAACAACTATTAAACCACTCTTCTTTAAAAAAGAGCTTGAGAATTTTAGGCCTGGGGTATTTGGTGTTGGTTCTGAAATCACCTTTTGCTCTCTAGAGGTCCAGCCCCTGTGAGTGGTCTTTCATGCCGGGTACATAAATATGTATAAAGGATGAAGAGGAGATATTGAACCTTCTCTTCTGCTTTTTGTAACAGAATGGTCTGAATCTGTCTGCAAAAAAACCAAAGAGGAAAATTGTGTAGGAAAGTTTGCATGGATTTCTCCGTGCTAGAATTAGGTCGGTGCTACCCATGCTCCCCTTTCATATATGAAGTGACATTTTTAGAAATACTGGCTAATGGAAGCTTAGAGGTAAAACTTACACATATCAGCAAATTTATATTTTCGAAAGTTTTGACTTCAGCATACATGGAGAGGCTATATTTTTAACAAACTGAATTTAAAAAAACCTGTCAGACGGTACACAAGGTCTGTTTGCAGAATGACTGCACAAATTCCTGCTCTGTGCATGCCATTTGACTCAAAGTGCAATCCCAAAGACAACAGGTCCCTGTTTTTCACATACCAATCGTTGGCTGGAATCAGTGAATTCATTGTCTGAGTCTGCATGATCATAGCTGTAACGTAATTTAAATAAAGTTCCCGTTCCCCAAACTTTTAAAAGTACCACAAATACCTTCTGGTATCATAACATCACTTATTATTCTAAAGCAGTCTCCTGACTTGAAAACTATATAACTTTGGCAGGAAACAGAAACCACCATACAAAGCCCCACATGCTTGATTCTGAGGCTGTTTAAAAGAGCGTTCCATCAAGTCCTGCACCTCAGAGACTTGCACTCGGTTTCTGAAGACTCTTTAGGACCAGAAGCCAAAGCACTGACTTCTCCCACATTTCAGGTGGTGCCTGCTGAAACAGTGGCTTATTGCAGAACCTGCCGGGGCCTCTCCTGCCAGCCAGGTAAGCACCAGGGTGTGGCACAGCACCCGGGACAAAAAGCTCCCTCCAGATCCTTCTCCAGCTGATAACAAGCCTGCTGGATGCTTACAAAGGAGAACTGCAATACACCAGCCCTTCCTCTGAAGATAAAGCCATAACATTAAATTAATACATCCTGTAGTATTGGTACTGTATTCTAGGTTCAGTTTACTTGATGCAGCCTAAACTAACTCACACAAAATCTCTATGCTTACATTTAACTAACAATCCCATCCTATCATTTCGATTGTCACTGGGNGAACCAAAAATCAATAGTGACAGCAATGAAGGCAAAGAAGGAAAAAAAAAAAAAAAAAAATCTTTCTTCTTGCTCAACACTTTTTGTTCAGTTTCTTTGCTGTGCACGGTGTAGAATCCAAACAGCCAAAAATGCTGTTCTTTGCAAAATTTATGCTGCAATGACAACCAGAATCATGGCCACCCTTCATCAATATTCAATTTTGGGTACTCCAGTGATAAAACTTAAACCAAGAGATTCAGTTATAATAGCAAGTGCATAAAGACAGCATTTCATTATCAATTTGCTGTCACTGAGTAGGAATAGAAATTTATTGCAGTATTTTTTGGATTTTAATCTAGGTTATGGTATTACCCACCCATAAAAGCAATTAGCAGAAAAAATACTCATTTATTACAAGACCCCAAACAAACACTGAACACCTTTTCAGTCAGAGTTCCATTTTCCAGGACAAAAAAGAAACCAACATGTGAAAATAAGTTACATTTAAAACACCTAAGTACACTCTGATTTTTGCAGTTAGCCACCAGCAACAATACTGCAGAGAAACAAAATAGTTAAATACAAAGTTGGGCCCCTTAATTGGATCAGAGAGGTAATGAATTAAGTTAACAATCGCTTTTAAAGGAAACACGAGGCAGAGGTTTTCTGTATTAAAAGAGTTATCCACCTTAAAATGGGAGCTCCGTGTAAGTTATTTGTAAGGGCATCACACTGTGGTCAGCAAATATCCTCACTAGGTGTTACCCCTATGTAATTCTAACATACAAGACAAGTAAGGCCTTTCCTGCATCATTCACTGTTCTGTTTTACAATCTGAAATAACCTAATTTGGCCTAAATTTAAATTACATAACCTCCATTCCTTTCAATGGGAGCTTTACAACCGTAAATAAAGACAGCTTTTGGTCCTGACATGGAAACATAATTGAATTCTGAATTAACTAGAACACAACCACATTTTCTTATACATAGCTACATTCTCCCTTTACAGCCAGCATCTGCCACGCAAATAAAAAAAAAAAAAAAAAAAGAATTCTGCTGTAACTAACTGTACCTTCTGAGTGTACACTACCTGTGAACTTTTTGAAACAGCATTTCAGATTCTCCAGAACAAATCAGGAGCTCATCAATTTCTTGCCTGTACTTCAACATTAGACTGTCAACCTCTTCAATATCTAAAGCCCACAAAATTTCCAGCTTTCATCACTGAAAAATTACTGCTAGTCCTGTTCATGACAACCGAGGATATAAGAGAAATCAAGCCCAAAACCTTTATTAGTGTCAGATTAAGACTTATAACATCCACAAACGCTGTGAGAAAATTCCTAGAGTAATCTTAACATTCACGATACACAGACTATGCCAATCCACAAATATAAGCAGCAAGAATGCAATGGCCAGCATACAACTTAAAGAGGAGTAAATTCAAGCATTTCACTTGACTTTAACCATATTATAGACACTGGGGTTTTTTCAGTCAGTATATCTCTTACACTGAAAAACTCAAGCATCAAGTAAAACACTTCTATCAAAGTCACAGTATATAGAGTGCTGCCACCATAACTATCTCCTGAGGTCACCATGCTTTAGTTTTACAACTCTCATATCAAGGAGATAAAGGGAAGGCAGGTTAAAGAGCCAACAGATACTACTACACCATAAAAACCTACTTTTCTCCTGCCATACAAGGGTTCTGTGAATTTAAAGTTTAAGGACTTAGTACTCACATTCCTGCATTACACGTTCTAAGCTTTCAAATTTAATATTCCTCTGTGTCATAAGATTTCTGTTCAGTTTTCTGTGCTTTGTTCTAAACACAGCTACCTAGGGATAGCTAAAAAAGGGGGAAGGGAAAAGAAAAACAAGCAAAACTGACCTGTAATCTGAGTAATGAACCATGTGCAGCAGCAGGACAGTGACCTGACACAAGAGCTGCAAGGAATAGCTGCAGGAAAGCCCTGTTCTTGCACAGGGTAAATCTCACACAGGAGCTGTGCAAGTTCCAAGCTCTTCCCTCCAGCCATAAAAATTACGCAACATGTACTGCCTCTGTGCTAGACACACAAAGAACACTTTTATAGAAACGGTGCCATAAAAATATTACAGACTGCTAGAGCAATCACCAAAGTAACCTGTCAAAAAATTGTCAAAATGTTTAGAAAGATCTTCCCTTACTAGTGCAGACCTTTATTTGCTAAAGGGAGTAAATTGGGAGGTGCTGTTTGGATACTCTGAACTCCTTCATCTGCATATTCACTTAATGCATGCTGAGGAAAACTAACAATGCCCTTTTGGTCTCAGGGTAGCACAAGCAACGTGATTGCTCCTCCTTTCCACTTTACTTGTGAAGAAATATATTCACTATACTGTACTGCATACCACAAACCAGGCTGCTTAACAGAAGCAGAGCTCACAATGACGGGGCAAACTGAAGCAGTTGCAAATCTGAACTTTTGATTTGACTTTGCGTAAATAAATCCCTACCACCCTAAAGGTTAAAAAGTTACATACAAAGATAGTGAATTTCTGGACTTTGTTGCTACAGGAAGTCGTGGAGGGAGATAAAATCAGCAAGCTACAAAGGAATCAGAGGAATTCATGGTTAACAGGTTCTTTAAAAAAAAAAAAATAATAAAACGAATCTATAGGCATGTTCTAAAACATCTCAAAACAGACAATGGATTCTAGGGTGCTGGCAGAGGGAGAGGAAAAGAGATCCCTAAGGGGCTGCTGGCAATTTCGTCCAAGCAGCTTCTAATACTGCTCCTCTCCAGGACAGTGTATGGGACTACACTGACCAGTGGTCTGCCCCAGCAGGGCACTTCTCCAATTTTAATGCTACTCTAATATTAAAATCTCTGTAGTTCACACAAGACCTAACTCTTTCCATAGGCAGGGAATCATAGAACCCTGATTACACATCCTGTTTTCTTTGTTTTGTTATCAAGGCAGTTAAATCTAAGATAGGAAGCAAAGTCTTTTAGATAAAAAGTCATTTTCTATTGTTTTAAGTAGTCAGAAGGAAGTCCCAGTTTAAATAAACAGCCACTCTGCCCAAGGATCACTGCTGGGGAAATGCTGGCAAGCTTCCTTTTTTAATCTGACATTAATTTTAGATGTAACAGCTTTCAAACCTATTTGCATTACTTCGTAAGTAATCTACTGCTACACTACTTTTGATATATTTTTATCTAATATTTCATAACAAACCAATCAACCCAAATCCAGTCCCTACAAGCCCTGTCCTCTGGTTATCAGGTAACACCAGAAAAGCATTGCTCCATGCCCCTCTAAGAGCAGGCTATCAGATGTAAGGAATTTAGAAAGCACAATGCAGAGCAAGACTGAATTTGAGATAACTAACAGATCTGTGCACTCTGTGATGAAACTGTGAGGAGTTCAATATCCAAATTTTCTGCTGGAGAGAAAATAAAAGAAAAAAGAAATGATGATTTCTTCTGCAACAGGCAGCAGCAAAGAAGCCACATGTACGTGTGTGAGGGAGGCTGGTGTGTTTACAGGCTAGATGTGACAATGTTGTCCTCATTACTACCACACACACAGTGCTTAAGCTCTGTGGTAAGGAATTATCCAGGAAAAGAGCTTAGACTTCCAAGAGACACTAAACCCAACAGGAAAGCTGAACACAGTGAACTTCACAGGCTTGCAGAGAGACACTGCCTGCAGTCCTCTGAAGAATTTTAAAGCAATCCCAACCACATAAGTTATGATCTCCCACATCTCAGATCCCCCACGGCTACAAAAAGGAAGGGAAGTTTGCCAATCCTATCACCTTTAACTACTCAAGACCGATACAGCAGTGTCTGGCCAGACCTGCTGCAATGTCAAAAGAGAAAAACAACTGCTCTTGCTTCAGCTGGAGAGCTAACAATAGATGCAGTGCATTCCACGGATCAAATAGAGCTGCAAATAATCCCAGCATTTTTTGCCGTGGTCACACGGAGTACACAGGCTGTCACTGAAGTTCTCCCCAAACTGGGGAAATACTGGGGAAAGCCTTGGGGCTTCTGTAGCCTGCAGCCACTTTTTAAAATGGCTTTTTACACTACTATCTCTGAAGATGAGCAAATGGATTCTAAAGTGGTTTGAGCTGACCAAGCTTTGCCTAAACCGTAGAGCAAGACAGTCTAAAGCTAGGAAACAAAAACTCTCATTTTTATACAATAACCAGTTTTGCAAACAAGGCATATAAAAGATCTTTTTAAATGCAAACTAAATTTAGGATTGATACTTCAGTTGCAGTTTGTCAGTTAATCCCAATCACAGAAGAAAAAAATTTAAAATCTCTAGAGGAATAAAATGTTTTTAAATGGTTTTATTCGGCATTAGAAAAATTGTTCCATCAACTTCAGAATTTTTAAGAAAAGAAGGGCAAAAACGAAGATAACAGTTTCAGACAAAAATTCTGCTTCTGATTTCTACAAAGCTTGCAATGAAATACAATTTCAGCAAGTGCTAGACATCACTCATCAGCACTTAGTGAAGCTTAGACAAAGCACTGATCAGATAAGCTTCATAACAACATTTATTTTGACCAAGCATAATTAAATTCCAAAACCTTGAGCAAAGTTATTGGTAAAACACAGAAAACAAGGAGGATGGCTATATGCCTTATACAAGCTTGTAGAAAACCACTACCAACCAAGTCCTCTTCACCCTATTACAATTTTTGGTAGCAGCTCCACAACTGCTGGGCTATGAACCCAAGCTGTAAAGATGGCCTTGTGGATGCTCTCCTGACCATCCCACCAGCAGGCGGTATTTGTAACCCCACAGTAATCACCTGGAAAGCATCCTTGGCAGAAAGCTGACAGAAAGACATTCACTGCCAAATGAACATTTGTTTCGTTAAGAATACCACTGAGAGAGGTTTAAAATCCAAGTGTCTATTTCAAGTTTTCACTTGTGCCTTTGCTGGCCCTGCTAGTTAAGATGTGCAGGTGGGAGCAAAAGGCAGCGCTCGTTTCTGAAAGGCACGCGATGCTCCTGATAGGAGAAATGGCCACTTACCTCCCACCTCTGGGTTTTACTTAGAACAGTAAGTTAAGCGCTCTCTGTACATGGAATTTACTGGATAAAAAGCTTGGGCGCTCTCCCCACTCCCATTCCTCTTCTGACGTGCTCTTCCATACCATCTATGAAGCGTTTTAAGCCTAACATCCAATAGGGAGACAACCAGCACGAAGTTACTCACCTAAGCCTGAAGATACTCAGCAGTGTACAGCAGAGGAAAGGAATTCCATGGAAAGACCATAACTACAAACAGTAGCTTGTTGCAACACAAAAAGAAAGCAAAATGAAAAGGCTGTCACGTTTTCAAGCTGTTTTGCAGACACAAGCGGTCATGCTGTCACTTTTTAATAAAAATTCAAATAGTTTCAAATAGATGTAAGTAATCCATGATTACCAGTTTAAGAGCTTATCCCCCAAGTGAACCAAGTAGCTACACAGAAAATTAGTATTTGATAACACAGTCTAGCAATATTTCCAACACTTTCAGGCTATTATGAAACACAAAGAAGCCACGTACAAAGGAGGCAAACCACCTGTCTCTTCTGGAAGTGTTTCTGCTAGGTGCAGAAGCCAGGAGTACTGCTAATTACATCTCAGCAAAACTGTCTCTCATGGTGCAAAGGTTCTTCAATCAGATTAATTTTCAAGTAAAACATTTTGTTTTAAAAAATGATTGTACTTTAAAACTTTATACTGCAGAAGAACATACTAGTAAGTCACAAAACACTCTCTAATGCATTAGACTTCCTTGAAGGTTTCCAAACTATGCAGATTCCTGTTATGACCAATATACCTCACTCTGATAAAAACAAGGAATTTCTGCTGAAAGTCGGAGCGAGTTTAAGATTCAGTACAGAACGCTGCTACAATCCACTGCAGCAAACAACAGCCTGGGCCAGACTGAAAGGATTTTAATCAGGTGCCTGCAAGACACTGGTACCACAGTAAGGGAATGAAATCTGAAGCACAGTGCAGTTGTGTAACTACAGCAAGATGAGTTTACAGTAAAAAGAGGGTTATTCCTGCAAAATCAACCTCCTCCCCTCTTCCACGCTATCATCAGTATGCTGTAACCCAACATCTTACCCCACAAACTAGTCCACCCTGCTTGGATCCCAAGAGGGTAATCCTTCCAAAGGCGATCCCTGAGCATTACCAGGGGAGCTCACACCGTTCTCATTCTTTATGCTTTAGTCTTTTCTCTGCAGTACTGTCAGTGATACCAGCAACAGATTGCTCCACACTGCTTCTTACAAAGCTCATGTTCTCAACTGCGTAAAAAATTGCAAGCTTCAACCACGACAGATGACTTTTTTTTGTATATTTCGTGTCTGCATTTACTATGTACCTTCTCCCCGTGAGAAAACCCTGAATGTCACAGCTACGAGCCTCGGTTTTCAGGAGACTGCAGTTGTTTGGCTTACACTGAACAGATACAATTCCAAACTGAGAAACTCAGCAAAATTTTCCATTAAATTACTGTATCTCAGCTGGTGTTCAGAACCTCAGCCCATTGAGGGATGTCAGTCAGGTTTGCAGAAGCCCATGGCCCAGTGTTACATCCAGAGCAGATGTGAGGTTTTGAATGGGGAAGGAAATAGGCTGTCTATAGAGAACCTATGTTTAACTTCAATCCCCAGAAAAACACCAGCACAAACTATTAGTAAAAACCTGCTAAAAGTAACAAATGCATCTTCAATACCACTTATGAACTAATGATGTCAAATAAGTTTAATTTCTTCCAGTTCTTCTGGAGTCCTACACTAATTAACATGGAGGGCAGATGCTGTCGTATGACTTTGTTCTTGCCAGCATTCACAGGACATTTTTGTAAGAGATGTATACACAAAATTACTGTAAGGATAGCAGAAAGGAGTTTTGAAAACCTTATTCAGACACCAGATGCTACACTCAGAGAAAATATATCAAGTGCAGCTTCGCAATGCCTGTGCTGCAGCAGAACCACAAAGAGATGGAAGAGTATGCTTGCTATCAGAGAGGACAGCAGCCAAGAAGATGCAGGCAGGGTAAGAATTCTGAATAATACTGACATACTGGAAGAGTGACTGAAAAAAACAAGTTCAGGTCTACATTTAGATACATTCCAGTGAACAGATGCAAATCAGTACATGACAGACTGGACAACAATCAGCCTTAGCTTCTAAATGAGGTGGACTAAGTGGAGAGTAACAACTGGCAGAAGGTCTTAAAAACAGACCACAATGAGAGATTAATGAAATTGGTGACCTTAATCTTGAAAAGACTCAGGAGAAACACAAAATCTCACATACACTAGAGGCAGCTTCAGAGAGAATAAGTTGTTCTGTACTGTCCACAGTTAGTGAGTATGGAAGCCTTAATACACAGAAGGAAGATTCAGATACTGTAGAGAGACAAAACTTCCAAAGACAACTCAGAATGGGAAAAACTTTCCCAACAGAGGTGATTAAAGATACATTTAAATGACGTGCTCAAACTGCAACCTACAGACCAGAGCCTGCAGGAAAAATCTGTCTGCCCGGATGGTCTCTGGCATCATTTTCTCTGGAGCCTCCAAAGATTTAGGCAGAGAACATGTACAGTTATTTTGAAAAGCTGTTCCTTGATGCCCAGACAGTACCACCACACTCCCTTTCTTAATAACCAGGCCTACATCTGCCATGTAGCCAAAACACATAAAAGTGGCCCATTTCATAATTTATTATAGACCAGGTGCACCTCTAATTATCTAAATGAAGTCACTGAAATGGACTGTCCCATCATACAAGTCAGGTGGACATTATCCATCTTTTAGCTGTATGGTAAAGGAGAGATCAACTTAGTCCAATCCAAAGCACCTTCAGAGAAAACCACCTGATCTAACCTACACAAAACACTAGGATAATGAACTAAATATCCTAGTCCTGTCTTAAAAGCTGATGGATAACTATTGATGGATCTTAGCTTGGCTGAAGTTAGCAATTCTGATTAAGCACAGTGCAAGGAGACCACAGATCCCTGGAGTTAGTGCTCCGCTCTGGCAAGCACGCCTTGTTGTAACCACAGTTTCACATTCCTGCATGTGCATGCTCCACTAACAGGACAAGAACTACCAAGAGTTAAAGTCATTTTAGGGCATGTGCATGTGCAGCTGACAATATAGCTGTTCCAAATCTATGTGTCTTTCAAATATCATGGCACATCATGTTTGGCCTACTATTTCAATTTTTAAAGAACATGAAAAATTACACTGTATTCTGGTTAAAAAATAAACTTCAAAGTTAAGAGAAGTACATGAGTTAAGAACACCTCAAAGTTCTGGCTGCTTATATATGAAGGAAGGAGTGACTTGCAGTTGTAAAACCATTAAAAAGTCTTAGTTACATACTTACTCCTCTCACCCCTCCCACCTTTTTTCTCAGACTGCCTCTGACTTTGGATAGATGAACTGAGGAGTAAACGAACAGCTAGTAGGTTTCTTCATTATTCAATGTGTAGTGACGTTTTTTGCACATTAATCAAAACTTGTTCTGAATACCAAATTCAGAAGTTATTCACAGTTTAAGCACAGTGTCATAAAATATAGCATTTGAGAGCTTCAAACTTGAACACAGCTTCTTTTTAAGAAATTAGCAAAAGTTGGAAATTAAAGGAGAAACACACTGGAAGCTGTTTCCTCCATGGGAGAGCTGAAGCACAACAACTGGTGCATCCAGGCTTCTGATGTTGCTCATTTAATCCAAGATGATCTAGGGGCCTTTGTCTTCAGTGACCATCTAAGATTCTCTCTGCTTTGAAGGACTAAGGTAGATGCTGAATAATTTAATGTTTTGACAGATCAGGCCCATGATCTTAAGTTAGTTAGTAAGAAAACAAGCCAGGACACAGCTAATGAACACCCCTGACAACTCTCAACCAGCACCAAAGGACAGAAAGTCTTTGAAAAATACAAAGCAGTCAGTGCTTGCAGAAAACACTGAGCTGGGTCTATGAAATCATCTTATCTTCAAGCAATTCCCTATCTCATTCATTAGAGACTTTCCAACCTCTGCAACAGAGAAAGACAAACTAAACAAAAAAAAATTTTTAAAAAGCAGGCTTCAAATCACAATCTACCTGCAGACCAGAATACAGGTTCTATTGTAGGGGAGGAAAAAACAGCATATAATCATTCACATAGTCCAATCTCCTTTTTGAGATAATTCTGCATCTGGTGTATGCATACAGGTATTAATTAACGACCAAGAGCTAGAAGGGTACTGTCACTGGTCACACATACACAAAGAATGTATTGATTTCTTTTCAACAGACATAACTTTGGACTACTGATATCAAATCCACAAGATTTGCCCCAACTTAATTTCAGTTTGGGGGGAAATAGATGATGGATATGAAAAGCTGACTGTTTTGTCATAGCCCTATTGACAGCAGCATAGCACCGGAACTTCACTTTTAAATGCTCTTTGTGCTACAACCAGAGTGTTTCTAGAACACCAACTTCCTACTTTGAGCTCCTTCAAGATTTACCTAAGCAGCCTACCAGCAGACTACTTAAAACTTAGAGCTCAAATTTCCCAGTTTCCTGGGTATATTCTAGAACTTCTCCATCTACACACTAAAGTAAGTTCATTTCATTAAAGTTACAGATAAAAATGTTATCTTCACAATTCAATTACATTCAGCCCCCCTTCTCAAGAAGTGGAGACATTTTTACAAATTCCTACTGTTTCCTGTCCCAAAAGATAGAATTTAAACAACCCATCATAGTACGGAAAGTCACAAGAAGTTTTCTCATTCTCACCCAACAGTTGTGCAAAAGAAGCAGAGGTCCCTCTTCCCAAAACAGAAAGCAAAAAGCCCCTGAGCATCCCCATCCCTGTATTTAAATCATTTCTGTGACAGAGCTCAGGTCTGATCTCACCAAATGCCATAAGCATTTTTTAGGTTGCATCAAGTTCTCTTTGTGTACACAGAGAAACGTTTTTTACTGGGCCTGCTTGGGAACAGGCACACAACTCTCTGGCATTGAGGTCTGAATTAAGCATCAGACTTCGAGAAAGGCATTTGTATCACTAAAGGCTGCTTGCTCAGTGATGCTTTATAGATTACAGACACCCCTTTGGCAAAACAAGCAAGAGAACAGTACTGAGAGGTGTCTTGAATCTTCTCCTAGCTTTACTTTGACTCCTCCTTTTCATTTCTGCTTTATAAAGAAGCCACATAAGTACATTTACTACAGTATTTTTTTATAAACAGCTACTTTCAAACCTGCTTCAGATTTTAAGATACGTTAGACAATTCTAAGAGCAGGAAAGTGACAGTATTTGACCTGCTAATTTATGTATCTACCTTAATTTCAGCTTAGATCTTGTGAATTGTCTTTCAAAACCCAGAAGAAAATTCAGAAAACTGACTAAAATAAGATGGATTATTATACAATATAAACATCATGCCACCCAAGACACAATGCATACGTAACAAAAGCACAGTATTACAAATCCTCAGCTTCCCAGTTTCTGTATTTCAGACATCTATACTGCAGGACAGACTTTGAAGCAAAGATCAAATTAACATCCTTCTAGACTTCAAATATTACTTTTGCCTTGTTTTCCACAACGGAAGACTAACTAGATTATAAAATAATGCCTTACCAGACGTTGTCATTTGTCCGTTACTTAATTACTGGTTCCAGAGCCACAGAGGGTAATGTTCCCAAACATGCTCTAAACATTTATTCCAGAATCCATCAAGAGCAAATGGACAGCGTTTAGATGCTGAGACTGGTGAGGTTTAGCACTGGGGGGAATGAGGAGATAGGCAGAGGAGGTATGAACACATTCAAATATTAAAGTTAAATCTAATCATTAAAAATTACCCGGATCTTTTGGTTTAAAGATTCATAAAGTGCCATCTGCATTAACTTTCTCTGCACCACATACAAAGGTTCTCACAATTCACAGCCTAATATTTTTCCCATATAACAAATTTCTCCCTTTTGAAGCGTTAACATGTTGCTTGGCAATGCCATCCCACCTCGGGGGAGACAACCACCACCCCTTTTTGTCTGCTTGGAAGCCTGATTGTGTTGCACAGGTGTCCCATCCATCCGAAAACAAAGAAAGGCTCTGCAAGTGCACTGACGTCACCGCAGCTACAGCAAGCCCCCAGAATAGCAGCTCAAATACATACTTCATACTCCAGTCCTACAGGAAGCCAGAACCATACCCTCCTGCTAAAGTATAAAATGAACGGGCAGAGATATGTGCCGGGAATACCAATTTAATATATCCTGTACTAAGTGACATTCTGTTTGTTGCATAGCAACAGGAATCTACTGCAGAAAAACAATATGGAACTACTTTTTTTTTTTTTTTTTTACTTGCCAAGCTACAATTAACCCCAGTCTTCCTGAGAAAAAGAACATCCCCAGCATAAACGTTACCTTTGTCACCAGTCCACCAAAGATAATATCTCCAGCATTTACTCTCTTCTACACTAAAACGATTCTGTGCATTTAAACGGCTGGAGAGTATGGTGCTGCCAAGAGAAAATTCCCTGCTGCAGTGCATATGGCCAGCAGCATTTTAATTCTATAGTAATGACCAAGAAAAAGTTCTTAGATACACAAAACTTCCATTTTTAAGCATGAAATGCTTTCATCATTTTGCAATATTTCTGTCATACTACGTAAAAAATTAAGGGTCTCAAATTCTGAAAGAAAAGCCAATGGCTTTATTTCTAAATGGTTCTGCTTTGTTTTGTTTGGGGGATTGGTTTTGTCTTACAAAATATTAAAAATGAGCACCTACCCAAACTACTTTGAATTTAAAATCAGTTTATCTTCAGATTTCATAACAATGTGCGTACACCTAAACTCTGTGCTTCTTCATGGGAAAGTTTTTTGTAACACAGTATGAATTGCATAACATTTCTCCCTGTTCCCAAAAGAAAAAATTGCAATCACTCAGGTGGTTGGGAAATTGATACATTGATACTTCATAAGTTATACAAAAATATGCACCAGCAAATTGGAGAGAATCCTCTCTCAGGTTTTTGTTTCTTTGTTGTTTCTTTTTTAAACACCCTTCCCATTCCCAGACAAGACCAGGGTAAGCTCCCTGAGAGTTACAACCAAAATACCTGACAGACTGGGCTTTGGGCTGAGTCTAGTCCATATACCCACCCCAAGTACACACACACTCGAGTACAGGGAGGTTAGTTCGATTCGGGAGGAAAAAAAGTGAGGTTCCAAATAGATGGACTCAAATCTGTTGAATGCTGAGACTGCTACTACACAAATCAGCAAACCTGCAAGCATTCCTCACAGTTACACGAACAGCCTTCGCATCAAGGTTTTCTTTTTGTTGTTGGGGCAGGGAGCAGTGCAAGAGGAGAGGTTGCTTGCTTTGCATCCATCTGAATGCAAGAAGAAAAGGAGACATGGAAATTCAAGGCAAGATACCTAAGGTACTGGCTTAACAGTACACTCCTCTCTGCTGTGATGAGTAACTGGGGATTTCAACAGGGCAAAAATAAAATCCTACTATTAAGTATTATTAAGCATTAGTCATGTCTAAAGATGCAACCCCTGCAACGCAATCCACTCCTATCTGCATCTTACAGATTTACTGCACAAAAGTCACACTAGTGACCAAGACCATGTCTTCACAAAAATAACACAGATGGGCTCCTTAAAAAAGGCATTCCAAGCATCCGTTTCCCCCAGTGATTTCCAGTAGTCAGATGCTTCAAAGGAAAATTTATCTTCATGCTTTACAAGGAAACAGTAACATTTGAAAAGTATTTTCACAGGTTTACTTTCTGACACTGCTCTCTGCGATGAAATCTCCGCTTTGTTTATGCGGACATCATCTTTGCAGAGTCATACAAAAACAAATAGCAATTGAAATAGATCCTACATCAGCTAACCTGTTTTCAAGCATCCAATTCCTTAATCTTTGAAATAAGAATTACACCAAATATTGCTTTTAGGTCAGACACCAAAACTATGAGCCACCTATAAAAAAATAAACCACACAGTAACATTTACCTGTATCTGCAACGTGCCTGTGACAATCCACACAGAACAAAATCTCCACATGGTGTCTCCAAAGAATTGAGCAACTTTCTGAGAAACTCAGCCCTTGGATGTGTGAAATTGCCCGTGTCCTACTCTCCACCACTGCAGCAGATGATCTAATAAAAGATATTGCCTCACCTTATAAAACCTTTGTCATGTTTATACCCTTAGAGCAACACGGCTACAGCAACAGTATTCATAACCTGCAAGGCAACCTTTGTGTTTGTCTTATTGCCATCCATTTGTGCGTTTAGCTATTGTTGGGAACAGTGACAACTACAGGAATATAGAACTGTTCTATCAGTGAATAAGAAAGGTACACAAAATAAAAGGAATACCCTTTGGTTTTAAAGTTACCTTTATAGCATGCCAAAGAAGAAGCCTGAAGCCACCCTATTCCTCCAAATTTTATGAGCAGACTACTCGAAGATACTGCCAAAATACAAAATCAAGTCCCTGAGCCCAGCAGTCCAGATTTCTTCACCTCACAACTTAGATGCAAGGTCAGATGTGAAGTGCAGCAGTAGTAATTCTGAGGATAATTCATATATGATGCAGTTAACACAGCCGATCACCAAACTAAAGGCTACTGGACTCATCACACTGCACTGTGGAAACCAGAACAATGGTACCACTGCAATCCTTGAGATTGCAGCATGAGATCATTAAGATGCAAAATCTATTTCACTGACTTCTTTTATATGTTTACTGCTTTGGTCTTCTTCCTCAATCTCAAAGTAAAAATTTTCATCCAAAAGCCACTACTGCATTTCCACTCAGTAGCTAAAAACCCAAGGAAAACACTGAAACAGTACAAAACCTCATTCTCAATTACTCTCCAAAACACGTAACACGAAAGAAGCAGCTGAAGTGCTGGATTCAACTTGTGCTTAAGTTCAAACGCTACTCAAGTGCTCTAATCATTCATCTCCTCGTCCTTCTACTCATGATTAGACACAGGTTCCCTGCTAGTTTTCCAAAATGGACCTCTCTCCTCAACCTTCTTTTGGTCAGCAAAACACTGAAGCGAGGAGGTCTCACCTTTTCCCTCACCCCTCAAACAGCAGGCTCTGACCAAGGGAAAAGCACTGACTACTAGAGATAGAACTACAGTCTCCAGACTCAGTTTCAGACCAGATGGTTCATATCTGACTAGGAAGGCAGTCCTGTGTTCCAAATATGTTTACTTCATGTACATACATCAGACACTTCCTGCACCATCCTCCTGTTCCACTCACACTAACGTGATTCAATCAAGTAGATCGGTGTATGACAATAAATTAAAATATAATAGCTGCTTCTAGAGTTCTGACTGTATTGAGGGATTTCTATCAAAGCAGAAGTATTTGGAACTAAGAAAAAAGTACCTCTAAATATAATTTAAAAAAAAAAAAAAAATCAGTATTTCTGCTAGAGTAGTACCTAACCAAAATCAAACCATACCTGTTCTTAAGTAGCATGTTCAGTGATTAGACTTACATACACAAATGCTAAGCTTCAATACTGATCATTTTCCTAGTGCTGTCATTCACTATTTTGATTCATTATCTCCGCCAAAATTAGGCTCATTTGGATTAGGTTTCACTGCTTCGTCAGTCTGGCCACACCATCTATTTCAGACAATAGCTAACTGTTTATTCTGTAGCTGCAAAGTCCATTTACTGTCATCCACAGTAGCCAATTGCAGATTTCTAAAAATGGGCTTTGCAAATGCATTCAAGAACACAAGTTTTCTAGGAAAGCTTCACCGTGTACAGTTTTAAGTACAAATCTAACAAGTGGTGGGGTTTATTTTAATCTGTTTTATTAAACTTAGACTGGGTACTCTTAAAGAAGAGCCGGCATTGTTTAATGGACAAAGGTTTGCCCAAAGGATCATATACTTTCCTCGAATATCAACAAGAGTTCAACACAGGAGATACAACAAAAGGTGTACACATCACTGTGCACCGTTTATAGAACACTCCAAGCTTTTAAAAGAAAGCAGAGTGGAATGAGATTTTTATAGAACAGGAAAATAGAGGGAGAAAACGTGTTTTCAAAATGAGCAGCAGTGTATAGTGTTCATTGTAATGCCTTATTGACATGAACAACATACACTAGCTAGAAAAGAAAAATTCTTACTCGCCTGGAGTTGGAAGCTTGGAACCTAAAAAAAGCCACATATTTAACGTAAGTTATTTGAAGAACTAGTGATTTTAGGCAGCAATACTACCAGGTTCGATGCCCAGATTTACTGAGAGCATATGCTTAAGTCACATTTGCAAAGCCAACCAGCTTTGAAAGCTGAATGGAAACCTAAAACTACCAACCACCTCTTTCCACCAATGCCAATAAAAATATCACTAAATGCAGCAGTATTCAAAGTTTTGTTGGAAATACATGAACTACAACAGAATCTTAAATCATCTTTCCATTTAGTACTTCCATTTTCAATACCATACGATAGGAAAAAAAATGCAACTTCAGTGGAAGTCTCCACAAAATATAAACTTCTAGCAGACATGACCACATATGAAGACATACTGGTCTGTACAGCTGAAATAGAAAAGCATTTACCAGGAGCCAGATGGGACCACAATAAAACACTACCTTAACTACATGCCCTTCAAAGCATTTCAGTTTAAAAGCTGGTATCACTGTATGGTAACCTGCAATAAACTGACAGCAGTCAGTGGCCTAAAAAAAATTTTAAGCATTAAACTAAAATTTAGGAAATTGCTTTAAGGACATACATAGAAATTGATTTCCTCTAAAAAGAAAGTTTAAATATTTTTTTATTTGCTATAAAACTGCAGCAAATGCATAATACAGGTTTTAGCTACACCAATGGTTACTCTTGTTCTTTTACTACTCTGCTGAATTCCAGGTTTTAAAACTCTTTCTGTTTTGAACTAGGTGGCAAATATACCAGAGCAAACAACAACCTCGCCTCACCTTCTGTCAGGAATTTGCAGTAAGTATAGATTACTTTGTTATCCAGTTCAGGAAACAGACATTTCAAAATTGTGAAGAAAAGACAAGGAAAGAACGATTTCAAACAAAACCCTTCCAATTGTGTTTGTGCTGCAAACTAGGAGTTTAGAGTTATTTCTGGCAGCGCACCAGTCCAGCAAAGTAGCATTTTTGTATCACCCTCTGGAGTGCAATCAGTTTCCACTTCTTTCCCCTATACTTCACCTGGTGTCAGCACCTTTCTTTACCATAATTTAAAAAAACAAAAAAGAAAAAGAAAAAACCCACAACACCAACCCACACACTTAGCAAAGAAGCAGATCAATTTTGGACCAAACTGAAATAGTTTTTACTATTCTTCTTTTATATAAAACAGCCTTGACTGGAGAATTTTCAATATGTGAAACTAAAAGCAGATTTTTTCTTTTGTCTGAATATTGATGGTGTTTTCTTTTAATGAGCCTTGCCTAAAGATTACTCACAGAGACAAGAGAGTTGTCCTTCAATTCCTCACATTAACTTGTGCATTGATTCCCAAAACATGTGCTTATTACAAGCAGTTCAACTGGAAAGACTAATCCGAAGCGGATTGACACATCATCTCACATCCCACTGAACAGTCCCGTTTTCTCCACCAGGCTGTCACCAGCATTTGGGCAGGAGACCCAGAAAGATGTCACATCACCTCCCCAGCAGCAGTTCCGTAAGCCTCCCATAAGTGCCTACAGAACCATAACATTAGGAGCAGCACGCACCACCACATAACACCATCAAAGGCTGGTAAGCACAGCATTCACATTCTTTTCTGGAACATTTTTAACATTAGTCATGAAATAGCTACAGTGAAGGAGACTTGTAATAATACATGATAGCAGGGGAGAGGTTTAGCAATTAGGAGAACAATTTATTAGGAGTATTTGAAGTCAAATTCAACATTTTCCTCTACAACCAGTATTGGTACAGAGCATTTTCAAATCAGACTCAATTACTCAGATATACGTTTTTATTTCTCATGTTAGAAAATTTGAAAGTTAAAATAAGGTGGTGCAGCTATTTCTAAAAGGGGAAAAAGTTTCTGTATATTATTCAACCAAAAAAGCTCCATACAAAACACGTTCTTTTCCAGGTTTGTGAGAACCCATGGGAAGTTAGGACAGGAGAGGCACTGTAGGGACACAACAGTGGCTCCTCACCTGGCAGGGTTTAAACACAGGCAGCTACAAAAGCAGCTCCACTCCCATATTAATCCCAAGGGAGATTCTAACAGCCCAAGAACACAAAGTAGTTTTACTGAATTCCCAAGGACTGGCAGGGAAAGGTGGGGTGGGAGAGCAAGGTAGGCACCAACAAACATCACAGCTGAGGCAGTCCAACAAGGCTGATGTGACTTCAGTCTCTGCTACATTTAATTTGAGCTGCTACTAGAAGTCAAATTTTTTTGAATTGAACACAAAAAGCACGGATCTTCTGCTTTCTCTCACCACTACAGCACTCTCAAAACCTAAACATGCCTGGATGTTTAAAGAGCTGGCACATGTATTTCTCCACTGCTGAGCGGAAGCAGGCATGGACTGTCAACAGCAATTCTAGACGAAAGGTCAAAGTAAAGAAGGAAATAATATCTGTTTCACAAAATACACTTGCTCTCTCCAGTAATGAAAGTGAATGACTCTATCCAGTGGTTCAATAACCTACTTCTAGAATAGTTCCACATGAACTGCCCTGGCACGGCAAGAAGCGGCCCTCGTTACAAAGTATTTCCAATCACATGCCTAAGGCAGCACCGAGAGACGTCACTTAGGGCAAAGCATCCGCTGAAACAGGTGCTGGGAGAAAAATGTTTCTGCTTTTTATGGAAGCGGAGAAAAAAGGCTTTTACACTATAGCGGCCCGAAGCAGGATGCCAACTAACTCGCTCTTGTTTTCTGACCTCCAACAGCAAACATGAAACCCTGAATCAGAGTCAAGAAAAAACTTGTACATGCCCTTCCAGAGAGCATTCCTGAATTACACACACTCCCAGACTGTTTCTAATTTTTAGAGGCTGACAACATAATTGCTAAGATGGTCATAAATAGCTTTCTCTTAAAAAATTATATTCTCATTCCTGCATTCTCCATTTGCACGGTAATTTTTTAAAGATTTATACTTTTACTATCAAAATAATTCACTAAACTAACCAGGGGCCTTGCGGGCAAAACAGCTGCCAGATTCCATATCAGGTGGGCAGAAACAACCTGTCCAAAAATTACTTGCAACTGTCACAAATAAAAGTGCAAGCTAAAGACCACACTTCTATCAGACAGATGACTCAGTCCATCTGTTAGTTTACTTAAGAACAAGGAAAGTAACCTGAATTCTTGTATCCACCTGAAAAAAAAAAACCTGCCCACACCACCAATTTTTCTCTTGAGATACAAGCAATTTTAGGAACTGTATTGCTTGCAGTTATGCATATCCAGTCTAATTTAACTGCCTGCTTGCACTTCCAACATTTTGTCAGATACTTCTCAACTAAATTAAGCTTCCTACTTCAAATACACTATTCGGGCAAGTATTAAAACTAAAGGCACAATTCCAAAGTGTTACCTTACGTATCCAACAATAACTTAATGTCACCATCGAATTGATGGCTTTGCTGCTGTGCTATTTCACCACCTTAAGCAACTGCAGTTATTGCAGTAGACTGAACTGTACTATTGTCACTAATAATGCTCTTGTATGCCCACTTTCCTGGAAACCCTAGGAAACGCGTGTGGGCTCCTTCAAGAATTCCTAGTCCTAATGAAGGTACATGTTTTGTTACTTCTGCTGCGGGCTTTCACTCAGTAAACAGTGAGTATGGTATTAGTTTTCTTAGCACAACACTTAAAATATAATGAAGGCTTACCAACTCAGGCACAAAATATGCTGACTTTTAAATAATAACGTGAAGTGCATTCTGTAGCGACATACTTAAGCAGAAAAGCTGCTGATTGTAAGTAAACAGAAATTTCAGTGTGGCTTAGAGACCAAAAATTTAGCTACTTTTTTAGCTAAAACTTGAAAACACAAGTGAGAATATGACATGATTTTCTGAAAAGGCAAAATCTATAATAATTTAGCTGTTTCCCCTATCTAAACATGGAATGAAATTCACACGTATATGGTACACATAGTAGCCCATCATAAACATAAATTATTATACTCGGCTCTTAAAATACTAGAATTTAAAATTTCTTAAAAATACTGTTTCTTTCCCAGTTCTTAGGAACTTGGGTAATGAAACCCGACTAAGCAGTCTGCTTTCTGACCAGCACACTAATGAAAAACAATTCTTTCCCACACAAAGAAATGGATGTAGTAATCCCAAGAGAAGGCTGTACAGTGTGATTTTTTAAAAGTCGGTGTCTCGTAAAGCTCATTTATTTTTATTGGAGTTAACATTCAAAATGAGCCTGATATGAAAAAAAAAATTAAGATAATTCAGTTAACCTTCACTGTAGAATCCCAGCTCCAGCAGCAGAGCTGTGTTACCAGCTTCCGTAATACAGACTTCAACATATGCTACAATAAAAGTCTGTTCACACACGTTCTTCTTGTACATATACAACGGGAAGTCATGCTACTACTAGAACAGGGGCACCCAACTCTGCTGTTACCTACATCTTCGCCACCTCTTCCCCCAACACATTCCAGTCAGCTGGTACATGGAAACCTCACTGAATACGCCTATTTCTGATACCTATTATAATATAAGTGCTTTCAGGAAACTGTATTAGGGGCAGCACTTAGTCAGCTAACCAGAGCACAAAGAGAGCAACAGGTGTTCATGGGAATCAGCTGTTTACCTAGGGCAGGAGACACAGATACACCCAGCCCTATTCAAGCTGGCTCCTGAACCAAGTAACTTCATACTTAGGCTAGACCATTTAACTGGGATATTTAATATTCAGAGTTTCTCTGCAACCTAAAACCCCTAACAGATGTTATTCAAATAGCATATCATTTCAATTTGAATACAAAGCAGACTTCTGCAAGAATTAATTCTTGTGTAGTGCGCCGGTGTTTGTGTCTTACAGAATCGCTGATTATTTTATCATTCAAAGATGCTCTTCACAACGATGTTTGGTATTTGATAGAAGGAAAACAAGTTTGCTCTTCGGTAACTGACCAGCTAATCACCCAGACAAGATGTGAGACCTTAACACGAAATCATCAGAATTAGCTCAGGCTGAAGAATAGCCAAAGCACAGGAAAGAGACTGAGGGTGCTTTTCCCCCCATCCTAGTTCATCTATTTATTTTTCTATTCTTTAGAGCACCAACTGCATACTTACCTGCCCAACAGCAATGGCAGAATGCAGTTTACTCATCCCACGAGACCATCACTGTTGTGCCAAAAGTATATTTTTAGTATCAACTGCTAAGATCTAACACCACCTGCAAACAGAAGAGCTGTACATGAAACGCTGGTCATTTGTCCCATCTACCCTGTCGCTCCTCACCCATCACACCTTGCCTTGACCAGTGAATGCACATTAAAAGACGTTGCCTGAACAAAATACAGCATGAAGATATTGTTTAAACATGTTTCAGAAATATATCATCAACCATAGCCTAAACAAGTCCAAAGACAGAGCGTGCAGTGAAAGCTTGCCATTGTACTGGAGTCGGACCAATTAAACAAAACTGAGTGAATTTAATAGTGCCTCTATAGAGAGAAAATACTTCTTTAACCACATCATTTTCTTAGCCTGTGTAGTTTAATTGGTACAGCTTGGTTCTTTTTTCCATAGGGTTGGAACCAAGCGTTCTTGAAGTCAGATTCCTTTGAAACACCCCATGACCCCTCACCAGAGCGACCCTCCAAATCACAACTGCATCTCCCTCTTACCAGCCTGATGCTCTGCAGGCACGAGCGGGTAGAAAGCTTCAAGACCAGTAATACATTCATTTACCTACATTTACTCACTGCTGCGAGACAGCTATTCAAACATCTAAACAAGCAACCTAAGGGTAGGTTCAACCTAGACACTTTCCTGTTGTGCTGGTTAAGAGAAATAGTTGTGCTCCCTCCAAGCTGGCACAAGTCCTAGCACACATCCAGTTACACCAGAGAACAGTGAGCAGTCTTGCTGCTATAGCTCACTTCACTCAGCATCACCCGCACAATTCAAGCACTTCTTGCCAGCACGAAACCCAAACTTAAATGGGGCTTCCCAAGATATTTATGCCAAGTCTTGCTCGATTAGCAGCATTCACTGTGCTAAAGGCTGTCAAGATAATTAAAAAGAACACCTGTGCTAAAAGGATCTGGATACGAACGGTAGGTTTTCCAAGCTGCAACTTTTCATTTGCAAGGTATCTGACTTCTACATGAGCAACATGAATAACTGAGGATAAATAATCACAAGACAAAACAAAGCTTAAAATAACGTAGGACATAAATACCTACGGTTAACAAAGAAAACTAGAGGGAAATCCAGGAACACAATTCTAAACAAAACAGCAGGGAGATTGTTCCCATGCTTCCCGCTGCAACGCTACCCTTTCCATTGAAGGTGCACTGAAGAGAGAACCCTTATAGTACAAAAAATTTTATTAGGATTTTCCTGTAATTTACAGGGAATTCTAATGGCTCATCAGTTTTATGCAGCAGAGGAATTTGCCGACTTTGATCACGCAAATCTTGCCGGACCTCTAATCCAAAGGACCTCACGACTTACGGTCGTGTCTTTAAGACAAAGAAGGTTCATATCCAACTGCAAGGCAGACAATAACTTCCAGGCGAAAAAAAAAGAAAGGCATGAGTAACTCGTTTCCCCAGCTGTCTGAGTGAGGGGCAGGCCTACAGGGAGCACGGCGTCCCCGAGCAGCCAGACCAGCGCCCGGCCACCGAGCTGCATTTCTCACCGGGTCCTGCACCAATCCAGAAAGGAGATTATGGAAACAGAACAGGCGCTAAAAG
>VXBT01002584.1:130094-163728 GCA_013400235.1 Oriolus oriolus | reverse complement strand
CGGCCGGCGGAGCCCGGCCCCTCCCGGGATGTGAACACTTCCACCGATCCGCAGACCCTTCCCCACTCAACCCTACGCTGCCTGCACCGGGCGAGGATTCCTGGCCGGGAATCCTCGCCCGGTGCAGCGGTGCCGGTGCGGGAGGGAACACGCAGCCCCTGAGCCCCGCTGCCCGAGTTCGGCAGGTACCGACAGGCGACAGCACTGCGGGCAGTCTCCCCCCCGCGCCCTCGGAAGCCAGTGGCCCAAACCTTTCTCAGCAATACAGCAGTGTTATTTCTGCATCTTTCAGTAGTCCTGTGCCTGTCCTAAATGCAGATTTACGCTCTGCTTTCGGTACCCGCAGCGGACCCAGCACACCGTACAAGTAACTTTAACCCCGCTCGTGTTCGGCTCCTTTCTGTCGACTAGCGAATGAATACCCGTTCTCTTTCGTCTGGATTCCAAGAAGTGATGAGCAAGTGTCTTTGCAATTCCCAATGCCGTTAAGCCATCGTGCTGCTTTTGCATCTCCAATTTCATTTTTCCCTAATGAATACCAGTGTTTTCTAGGGTCTAGTATTAAAAATATATATGAGAAACAAATGTGTAAGTATCTTCTTTATAATGTCTAGACTTCTAGATGCAAAAATTGAAGAATTTTAAAAATATATATGTATTTCTGATGTAGGTTCCACACATTTAAGGAGATTTTACCATGAATCTCAGCTATTTGACACCATGCATACCACCTCTTCCTTGATCAGTGAGGCAGGGTCATTCACTGTCAATTAATGGTGTCAGTAGCACAGTAAGAGATGAACTAATCAATGAAAAAAAATGGCCAATTGTTAGAGAACACTAACTAGGGAACAAGGACAGGCTCTGAAACTGAGGCTAATGAAGAATAGTTTAGTAAGAAAACATGTTTTTACTGGCATTGGAATGATGTCAATGAAAATGTTGCAGTAGAGGTGAATCACAAAATGCAGATGAGTAATCAGAAGAAAAGCGACATCGTGGTCTTAAAAATTGTGTACCTTTGACAACAATGGAAAGACAGTCTGAAAAAAGGACACAATTGAATCTGGTAAATAAAATTACCTTAATTGCTTCCAGCAAATGCTGAGGATTCTAATGACTGGCAGTGGACCTCAGTTCTTAAGGCATAATGAATTTTCTAAGATCTGGGCTTCTTATCACCACAACATCCTCCAAATAAAAGGTTTGGAAAGAAAGCCATTCTGACAGTGAAAAGTCTCTTGAAGGCAGCCAAGCAGAAATGTTAAAATCTCTATCTAATATACCTCTGTATGCATATAGATACATCTAAGATGTATGTCTAATAGGCTTGGAGCGGATACATCAGTAGAAGGAATGGCAGAGACAGTCAGAAGAAGGAGGATTTTGTTCAAAGATACCAGTTGTTCTATAACAGAAAAAATAGGATCATACTGTGACTGTCCTGATGCAACTGTCTGGTCTTATTAGTCAAACCTAAAAGAATTTTGACTGTGACAGGTATATAAAAAACACTGAAAGTATGCCTGGGCTCCAGGTCTGCCTGAGAGGGAATGAAAATAGCCAGAAGCTGTTACTCCTGCAAAATAACTATTATCGCTATTTGTGTTATATTACTTGGTGTTCTTAGCCAAATCAGATATGGTCATAGCTGGATTTCTCAAGACCTACTCAGTGGTACAATAGAATTTGTAAAAATGCCAGAAGAATCATTTTGCATGCTGGCATCGCAGATGTCACCAAGTGCAAAGTCACTTTGGACGCTAGCTTAGTCAAAAATCCCATTGAATTAATCTGTAACAAAATACTAAATCTGCAGTAACTCATATTAGCAGCTACATGAGAAGGAGGGGAGCCAAAATTATATAGGGCAGAAATCAAATTATAAATGTTGAGTGCCTCTTTCTTTCCAGGTCAATTTAGTGAGGTTATTGTCAAGAAATTCAAGTAGTCTAGCAGAAGAATGAGTTCGTGTTGTGTACATGTTTATGGCACTGAATTATGCATTGAGAAATCTGCCCGCTCTCGTAGCGGACCGCATGCTCTCAACCTGTAATCGCTTGGTGTATCCTGTGTCCAAGTCACTTGGTGGGACTCTGCTGTCACCTATCTCACTGGCAGGATCCTCCAGCAGCACAGCATGGGTGTCAATGCCCTCTGCATCCTCTCCCACTGCTCTCCCTTCTTCTGGCAATGACAAAACCAATGTGGCAGAAAGCCTTCTTAGCTGGTGGTGTCACATTAATAACCTGAGGCCCGTGACAACCTACGAGGCAGAGACATGTAATGCTTCTTCTAATCTGTGTCCAAGGATTGTGTTCATGCCCTTCTTCCTCCAGATCCAAGTGGCTTAGAATACCCCAAAACCACTTTGCATCCCTCCCTCTTGCATTTTCTACTGCTCAGCTGCAACTGAGGACTGGAATTCAGATGCTTCCAAAAGCTAAGCCAGCTCAGGTTGAGCAGTATGGTGTGCCTCCTCTCCAAACAACCCGACTAATGAAGGCTCTCTGAATGCTACAGAAATGGCTCACCCAGCCATAAACCAGAAGAGAATGTGTTCCTCTTTAATATCAGCCAAATGCAAGAGGCTTGGCAGGCTGCTCCCGAGTAAACCCAGCCGATTCCATCACATCTCATCAGTATGGATGACCCTTGATACAGGGTCATGAGGAAGATGCATGACTAATGTTCTGGAGACATTCAGGGAATCCAAAAGCTTCAAAAAGCAGAGTAATCCTTTCTCTCACAGTGAGATTTCCTCCATCTTCTCTGAAACAATCTCTCGCTTTCCAGTCTTTGTTTCTTTAGAAAGGAAAAAGTAGGTGAGATCTCTACATGTCTTACAACAGTGTCCTAGGACAGCAGCTCATATGCAAGATCACTTTGGCCTTCTTCAATGACTGTGAATAACATAATGCAGGATACAGTCAAAGAGGTTTCTGTAGCAGGGGAAAGTGTTTTTTTCTGGTGGTTTTGGCTTTTTGAAGGTTATTGTCCTTTTCACTTAATACATCCTGAGTTTGGTTTTTGAGTATGTAAGAAAAGATATTTTATTTCACTTGTTTGGATTATTTTCTATAGAACTAGTATAGAGAGAAAACACAATTTACTATATAATAGAAGTGAGAGAATTGCAACAACAAAGCATGAGCTTTCTCTACAGACATAGTGAAGGGCTTTCCAAAAATGGTGGACTAAAAGAAAATAGCTCTGACAGTGTGCTTCTGGTAGCATTGAAGATTATCAAAACAGAAGTGAATTAAGTAATTGAACATATTATTCTCATCACTGATTATGTTAATCTAATTTATAAATACATCTTTTGCTCTGGACCAGACACAGAGCTGATGCCTGAACCAATTCTGTGAGGTCATGGTTAGTTGAACAGAATGAAGATCCAACTGTTATATATAGTTAAAGTACACTGGCTAGTATAATTCTTCCTGTCCTCTTCTTGCTTTCCCTCAACCCCAAGTCATTTCCAATTTCAGGTTGCCATGAGTCAGCTGGCTGCTGACGTGTTGCATAGCAGACCATTAAAGGAAATGCTTTCAACTAAAAACTCCTTAGTTTTATTTTATTTATGAAATTACACAGTTTTTCCTGACTGCCTTCTGGGGAAGGGGGAGTAAACTATGTCTAAAATTCTCTAAGAATGCTAAAATAAACAATTATTGGCATGACTCAGCAGATAACAACAATAGCCAACAAGGTCTTTTCTTAAAGGAATAGTATTTTTGTTCTGTTGTAAAAAAGGGAAAACAACATCACCACAAAAGGAAGCAAATCTTTTGCTATCAAACACAGTCCTTCGACTCCTAAAGGTGAAACTTTGTCTTCCTACCAGTATGCCCTGCTCCTTGTTATACAAGTAAACAACTCCTAGATCTTCCATCAAGCACCTCTAAAAAGGAATGAAAACAGCAGCTGAAGCTTTCCACTGTGCTTCTTTCCACCAGGGTTCCTAAAAGTGCCCCTCATACTGTCAAATAGCATCAGCATATCAAACCACAAGCCTCTGTAGATGTGAGTCGGGAGCATGGTATGTGTCTTTCAGGCTGTTCCCAGTAGACTCAAATATTTAAATGAAAATTCCTTGTATAAAAAGGGTTTATCACGGAAAGAATTTGTGTTGTGCTGCAGGCTATTCAGTGAGGGTTGAAGTCTCTTTTGGTGTAAGTACTGTCTATCAAGTGTAAATCGATGCGTTGTGTACTTAGTGTAAAAATGCTTTTCTGACATTCAGATAAATTATGATTGTTGTTTTGACCCTTGTCTTTCATTCACCTCCACTCAGCTGCTGACTTTCGTGGTTTCTGAGACAAAATGTTGATTTAGGACCAGTGCAATTGACCAATCTCATCTCTTCCTTTCTATCTAATTTTATATCCTTATCCCCTAATGGTCTTATTTGCCACCACTCTGCATTCTTCTTATGCATTACCAATAAAATGTATTCATTATGTTCTTTTCTCTCCCTTGCTAATGTCTTAGAACAGATTGTACTCTGCCGCTTTATCTTTTGCTGGACGAAAGTCCAGGCACAAAGCTGGCCCAGGATTTGGTTAAGATTGTTTTGAGCCATCTTTTCTTACAACTCTAGATGAGTTATTCTCTGAGGTCCTCAATCACAGCCAAGGATTTGGGCCACTATTAATTAGTTATTATTAATAACTGTTAAGTGCCTACAGTGCACTTGTAGCATAAAAAAGGGCAGGCTTCTTGCCTAGAAGAGCTATGTACGGGATGTCTACACTGCAGTCTCCTGTGCCTAAGCCAGCTTTAAAATACTCAGGTACTACTTATCCAGTGCTCAGTGCACTCTACCTAAAAGTGTAGGTTTTCAAACCTACAAACCCAGCAGAGGTTTGACTTCACCAGAGCACATTCATCGCACTGTACCCCTTCATTCTGTCTGGGGTTAGGCAGGCAGATGCCAAAGGAAGCGGTGTAGCATTTCAGTTGGAAGCCTGTACTGAATTTCACCAACTTAATGCTACCTTGCACTACCCTGGGATTATTTCACTCAGACTCCGTTGCAAATATGCTCTGTATTTTGTCCATCTTTCTCCTTTCTCCTCCCTTCTATTTTAGATTAATGACAACACACTTACTATTGCTGGTTAGTTTTCATTCACTGCAAAGTTGGAATAACTTACGATGGAAGTACTGTCCCAGTTATAGATGAATGACAACACTTTTACTATAGCTGGTTAGTTTCCATTGACTGCAAAGCTGGAATAACTTGCAGTAAAAATAATGTCCCGATTATAGATGAATTACAACACTTTTGCTATTGTGAGTGAGCACCTGTGGATTGCAAAGCTGTTAGTAACCTACAATACAAATATTGTTCCAAGAAAGGTTGCAGCTTAGTCAGATGATAACCTTTTTAGTCCTTTTCCAGCACTGCAGATTCTGCTTTCTGGCAATAGCTATAGCCAGTTCCACAATTTGGATTTCAAATTTAGTAAGTGATAAATCATGCATGAGACCCAAAATATACAAAGCAGCAGTTGCAAAAATATTCTTCCTCAGTATTTTAGAAAGAACATCACAAATTTTTTTTGCCAAAAGAATTAATGTTTCTATAAAAAGATGCGAAGAAATGAGCTCTTAAGAGATTACAACGCTAACACATGCCATTATTATTACTATAACTAGTTAGAAACTATTTCAGAATGTAGCTATACTCTATAAAATCAGTGAGAAGGAATTCATTGCAACTGGCCCTCAGTCATTCTTCCAGGACTAGGGATCTGTATCTCAACTATAATCACTCTCTCTTCTGAGCATTTATTTATTCTCCACTTCCTCTGTGTGTTCAGCTCCCATGTGTCACAAATACAACCACATAAACAGTGATGGGTTTTCTCCAGCTCCTTCCACCCTCAGACAGAACAGAATCACCTCGTACCCTATTTCCTGTGTCACAGGTTTATTTCTAAACAACTCATTCTGAGTGTTTGACACTGACTGGTGTGCTGCAGTCAGGAATTCAGCTACTACGGTCAACTGACTGCTTTCCAAGAATACCACTCATTAAAAAGTACTGCTAGAGACTCTGCATTCAAATCCTTGCTGAATGCTGGGCTTTCCCACTGGTTAATAAGACAGGATTCATCTTCTGGAGAGTGTAAATAAATAGAGGTAGGAAAAGACCAATAAAAATTCCCCACCAGGCTTTTTCCAGAGTTTTCAAAAAACAACCTTCTACTCTCTGGAATACATTTCACTGTCAGGAAGTTCTTCTTTGTAAAACTTCCCTTTTTTCTCTTAGGCTTACTGTGTCCAGGTAAATTCTATCTTCCCTGAGTTTTTTCTCTTCTAAATAGCTGTAAATTTTGTCACAGGCTTCTTCAGACATCAGCTATCCCAAAATTATCAACTGCTTTCTGTCACTAAACAAAATTTTTCATTGTTCCCATAGCTCAGTTTCTCAACAGCTTCCACTAACATTTTGTGGCTTTGTTCTAAGCTCCCTCCCATGTCTCTAGTCCTGGGCACAAAACTAATGTCTTTATTCAAGGTACAAGCAACTGCTATTTGCTTCTGAACACAGAAACAGAAATCATGTGTCATGAGACTGTTTCCTCTAGAGTTGTAGTCAGTCTCAAAGATTCTGTGGATCTATAATAAAAGACAGGTAGCACCAACTGCATGGAGACAGAATGATTTGTAACCCTAAGGGATGCTCAGACAATAATTTTATTTAATTGTCATGACTGGTTGAACATTTCTAACCTTCCAGTTGTGAATAGAGGTTGCTTTGTGCAGTGAAATGACTCTTCTAACAATGATCCATTCATTTGGCTGTGACTACACCAGTGGGTGAAGGGGAAATGCCAGCTTTGCAATGTTTTAAATTATTATTAGTATTAAAACAACTGTACTAGGGCATTGGCACATCGACAAAGAAATAAAACCCTTCGATTGCTTACCTGTTCATGGTTTAGAATCATCCTAAACTGGTGGCAGCCATAACCATTAGCATCTGATAGGCTCGGTCTATTCATAAAATTGTCAGCAAAATCCTCCAGGAGAGCTCCTGGACAAACTCAAACAGACAAAGGAAGCCTACAGAGGGCGGAAGCAGGAACAGGTAGCCTGGCAGGAATAGGGAGAAAATTGTAGCCAGGGATCAGATTATGAAAGCCAAAACTCTGATGGAATTAAACCTGGCCAGGAACATCAAGGACAACAAAAAAAACTTCTATAGGTACATTGATGATACAAGAAAAACTAAGGAAAATGTGGGCCCATCTCCAGAAGGAAATGGAAGACCTGGTTACCTGGGACATGGAGAAGGGTGAAGTCTCAATAACTTTCTTGCTTTGATCTTCACCAGCAGGGGCTCCAGCCACACCAACCAAGTCACAGAAGGCAAAGGCGGGGAGTGGGGGAATGAGGAACCACCCACTGTAAGGGAAGAACAGGTACAAGAGCATCTAAGGAACATAAAGGTGTACGAGCCCATGGAACCTGATGAGATGAACCCATGGGTCCTGAGATGCATCCTTGGGTCCTGAGGGCACCGGTGGATGAAGTGGCTAAGCCACTATCCATCATATTTGAGAAGTCATGGCAGTCTGGTAAAGTTCCCAGTTGGTGCATAAGGAATTGGCTGGATGGTTGCTCTCCAAGAGTTGTGGTCAGCAGTTCAATGTCCAAGTGGAAACCAGTGATGAGTGGTGCTCCTCAGGGGTCAGCACTGGGACTGATGCTGTCCAACACTCCCGTCAGTGACAGGGACTGTGGATGGAGCGCACCCTCACCACGTTTGCTGATGACACGAGCTGGGTGGTGCTGTCAGCATGCTGGAGGGAAGGGACGCCACGGGGTCCTTGACACGCTTGGGCCCGTGAGAACCTTATGAAGTTCAACAAGGCCAAGTGTAAGGTCCTGCATATGGATCGTGGAAATGTTCAAGGCCAGTTTAGGTGGGCCTTTGAGGAACCTGGTGTAGTGGAAGATGTCCCTGCCTAAGGCAGGGAGTTGGAACTAGATGGTCTTTAAGGTCCCTTCCAACCCAAACCATCCTATGATTTTGTGATTCTACAAATATGAGCTGATGTGTTGGTAAAAACATGCTCAGATAAAAAATGCTAGAAAGATAAGACGCCCATCTCTTTCCACAAGAGGTGACTGATAAAGTGAAAAATGCACAACTGAATGAGCATCTATGCAAGGTTGCAAGCGTGTTCCTAAAACCCAGCAGCAAGGGCAATCCTTGTGTGCTCCTTTGGAGCGATGGCTGAGAACAAGAGCAGGAAAAGAAATGGGGTTTTAGCAAGAAGGTGGTAAGGTTATAATGCTAAAAAACTGATAAAACCCTGTATGACTTCGTCAGCATTTCTCCTGAGAAAAGAACAAGCCATTGATCTACAAAGGTAGGGAATGTATTTTTTTTAAGGAATTACCATATAATCATGTTTCATAGACCATTATTCTAAACCAAATCCAGAGAAAATATAATACCAAAGTCGGTCTGCCATTGTAGAGATGGGCTTTGCATTTATCAGTTTAATTTTGGCTTTAAAACCAAAGAAGGCCAGTTACTTATTCTGATAAAACTGCTGTGCATTGTCCTTCCATCTCTCAACTTCATCATGAAAACTCAAAAGGAGTTTCAAAACAGACACATTACAAGATTCATTTGACAAAAATCATCATTCACTGCACGTTCTTCTCCATAATCTGGAATAGATGGTGTGTCCAGAGGACGGCTGAAAGTGGATATGTTCCTCCTATCCCACCACAGCACAGGGATTCCTGCTTCATGGTCCTTTTGGGTTGACCACGCTTGCAGTAACTCAGAGCAGGCTGGAAGCTGCTGCAGGCTGTGCACGGGAAGGGAGAGGAGTTAGGTAAAGCTCAGAAAATGAACTAGCCCAGGGAATCCCAGGGGGATTTCATGTGTGAATCAGATCATGTTAGGTCAAAGCACACCACAAGAAGTGATGCCTTTGAACCTGGACAAAATGGGACTAAAAGCATTGCTTGGAATCCCGGTCTGTGACTTGTACAGAGGAAATTTGTAGGAAATTTCCCCCCAAGTAAACAAATTCCAGTCGCATTCATATGTTAACTAAGAAGGACGTGTTCTTGCCTCCACTTCATTTGTATCGCTGAGGAAAGCTCAGAGCTGTTGATTTTTTCAGGGAGATCAGCCTGGTATAGGCTGCAGGAAGGTCCTGGACACAGGAGTTCTGGCTGAGCACAGATAATCCATGAGCTTTCTCTGCAAAGCTCTTTATTTGTAGCATTTTCAGGCAATTTTTGGAATGGATCTTTTAACTCATAGAAATAAGCAAGTTACCCTCATTATCACTGCATTACAACCTCACCCATGACAGTAGTGCTGGTTCGTGTGCTACACAAGTACCCGAGCATGTTCTCTCTGTGTGAGTTAACCTTTAACACAAATCAGCTGAGACTCCGACCCACATAAATGGTGACCTTACAACAGGGCATTTCTTCTTCCCTTCAGTTTCAAACATAGCAGCTCATCCTTTCACTTACACGAAGATCTTTTACATCAATTACATCTGAATTTTATGCTACAATTGAGATCCCTTTGCACCAAAAAAAAAAGTGGTTCAAAATGCATTAATTAATTACATTAAATAAGCACACAAGAGACTGCCTTGCATTTTTGGTTCCTCATCTAAGAATTCTGTGAAGCCAGCTGCAATTCACAAAATTGCTCAGCTTCACAAGCATTTCTCCGTCAAATTCTTAGACCTTTTGGACATCTTACTGGTTTCTGTGAGGGTTCTCAAGCAACCATAAATGTGTTTCTCTTCCTATATCCTGCTGTGTGTACCTTTGCTAAATCCTCCACACCAGGTTTTCTTCAAAAGCTGAGAATTTTCCATAGCCAAAGTTTTACCTACTGAGTTCTGCAGACAGACTCTCCTGAGATGCTGACCTCACTTGTTTAATGATTTCTCTCCAGCTACTGCATTCTTACAGCAACTGTAAAAAGGAGTTCTTGCTGGTTGGAAGAACCAGGGAAAGGCTTGTCCTTTCAGACAAGTGTATTCAGAGGACTTAAATGTAACAGCAGAGACAATCCTGTTAATCCACAAGGTAATTAAAAAAAATTCATCTTAAGTGTCCAGGATTTTATCTCCATTGTCTCTTCTCCTGTTATTACGTAAAGAAAATTTTTGTTTAATGTTAAATTTATTATTATGGCTGTCAAACTCAATAAGAGTTTTAGATGAGTATAGAAATTATGGAGTAATTGCACAGGAGTGGTCATTAGTAGGGGAAGACAGAAAGGAATGCTTAGTTGGGAACAGTGATCTTCCATAATTCCTCAAAATGCCAAGATTGCTGAATATTCACCTCCAAAGACAGATTCTTTGCCACTATTTCATTTTACAATGGCTTTGTCCAAATGGGAGTATCGTGCAGAATTCTGTTTTGCTGGTTTCTGGTGCCTTTAGCATGGTGGAAATAAATGATGAAGAATCCCCATGCTCATCAAAAATAAAAAAAAAGCTCACTGGGAATCTTTGTGCACAAGAAAGGAAGGGTTGGAAGCTATGACCATGTGAAATACAAACCATAGTCCATGTTCAGAATACCTGGCCAGCAGCACCCAACAGGCTGGAGGGATAGATCTGCTAATGCCATATAGCGTGTTCTCCCTCTGCACTGCCTGTTTAGCTCCTCTGGGATGGAAGGAAAGGTAATGGCAGTCTTTGGCTTCATGCCTGTCATTGCCATGACGCTACCATACGTTCCCTTCAGCATTGTGTATGTCTCTACCTCTCAGCAGCAGCAGCATCAGTTACTCAACAGGAAACATCTCGAAATAAGCCTTACATTTGAGGAGTCTGCCAAAATGAAAGCACTTTTAGAAAGAGACAACTGATCTCATAAACAGAAATAAATCTAAAATTAACTGAAACCAAAATCACATGTTTCCCCCGCTACGCCCCCACTCAGGTCTCTGGATGTTGGGAACCTTAAGCTCTATTCTGAAACTAAATTAGACTCACAGTCTGAAAACTGACCTCAGGCTCAAACTTTGGTGGAGTGGCTTGAGATGATATGTTCTCTACTTAGATATAAATGCACAACTTTAGATCCCCTGTACTCACAAGTTGTTTCCTAGAAACAAAATCTTATGATTTTCCATTCAATTAGATTGTGTGTTTTAATTAATTCTCTAGTCTTTCTCTGGAAGCAAATCATCAAATAGAAGAGACATCTGCACTGTTCTAATTGTCTTAAATAGAAATAATGAATGTACAACCTTTGGGTTGATTGGACACCTGGATTATTTCTCACTGAGAAAAATAATACATCTATCCACAAGCAAATTTTGGGAAGAGAGAGTGTGGTAATTTCATCAAAAAAGCATTAGGAAAAAAAGTGGGCTAGAATTACACACATTTACTGAGTAGAACCTCTACTCCATCCACTGTTAGAGCTTCACTTTGAAGACTGAAGTGAAACAGCAACAGTTTCTTTCTTTCTGAGATCTCCATAACAGAGGAGAAGGGAGGATCTGGTCCATGTATTTAACTACAGACTATCTAGGAATTCTTCCGATTAAAATACACCAGGATTTGCAGTTGCCACCTTTATTCCCTCTGACAGAAATAATTCCACTGAAGTATTTTTTTTCCAGAGACGTTTGGTTTACATTTTACTAAAAGGATAAAACTGTTGTTATACCTAGAAAGCAAGAAGCCTTTCCAAAAAAAAAAAAAAAACCTTGAACTAATTTTTACAGAATGCAGACCATTTACTTCACAAGATTAAACTCTTGTACTTGGAATTTCATGTACAAAATGCAAACCTCAGGAACGATTCCCACGAGGATTCATTTAACAGGCTTCATTATGTGGAAAGGGTATAAAGCAACCAAAAACCTAAAATGGCTGCTCGGCATTATATTGTTCTGTGGCTGCAAGCGTGATTTACAACTATGCATTTTCTGCCCTTGTTTCTTTAGCTTAGTGCTGAATTATAAATGAACAACTGGATCCTGGCATTCTTCTTCCAGTTCAAAAATAAAATTAACCTGTTTGAGGGACACTTTTTTAACACATTCAGTCAATGAATTCTTTATAAGGAAATGCTTTATTTGAAGAAAAAAGGCCCCAACCCATCTCAAACCTTTCAGTTTTGCTCTTAAACTGAAGAGTAAAGATAGCTTGATGTAAAACCAGGCCAAACAATTCCATGTCAGCTTGTTTGATGCAGTTCAAGTAACTGAGGATAACCAATTCACAATGCTTTGTGGAACAAATATTTATGCAATGAAAAGGCAAATGGTTTGCTTTGGCTTGATTTGAATGTAGATGTGCAGTAAATTTGTCTACTGATGTAGGCATTTGACAACACGTGAAGTCTGCAAAATCACTTTCAGTCTGCCTGACAACGTGGATCTTTTTGTCTGCTCAACACTTGTGGTCCATATCTGTTATTAAATAATGTACACAAATGCTGCAACAAACGAATCATAAATAATTACTGAGCTTTTTTTTTAATAGATGACGCAAGTCCCTGCCTCAGGGGCTTGCTGTCTACCTCAAAAATGGGCTAAAAAGATGGAAAATTATACACAACAGCAGAAATTAGCAGGGGTCTGGCACTGATCAGTACTAAAGGCTGAGAAGATGTTGGTATGAAGGAAGAGGAGACAGAACCGTGAAGGTCAAAGCCAAGAGCACATTAATGCTAAAAAGCCATCTAAGTTTTACTTTCATACTGGGTGTGATCACAAGACCTGCTGGAGGGAGAATCACCAGGTAGCCAGTCCTTGCTGTATTTCGAGCTCTGTCACAGCTAGACCTGAACGTTTATCATTAAACAGATGCATATCTAGGAAGGTGTGACCGATCTAAGAGATGCTGTTGTGCTTCGTGTCTGCAGGCCCCCAGCTGGGTGTGGAGCTTGTCCTTGTGCCTTTCCAAAAGCCCCAGCATGGGGCCCTGCGTGGCTCCGTGGGGCATTCCCAGGGGTTAAGGCAGACTGGTGGAGGCGACTGTCCGGGCACTTTGCATCCTCTGACCACAGCCACCAAAATAGCTCTCGAGCTGTCAACCACAGCCCTGGGGAGCAGGGAAGGTTCTTCAGCTCTCTCCTTGAATTACAGGCCTGGATTAGGCTGATTAAGCCCTTTTTTTTTTTTTTTTTTTTGTAAATAAGGCATCAGGATCTGCCAACAACATTCCTCTCATTTTATCTGATCTCATAAGAATTATTTTTAGTAAGAACTGGTTTGCCCTGAAAGAAAGCTATTCTCTAAAAAAAGCTTTGTACACTTAAGACATATGGGACAGAAGGAAGCCTGCATCTAGCATTGCTTTTTTCTTTCAGTCACCAGAAAAACCCTGAAATTGCCCTTTTTAGCAAAGAGAAAAGATAAATGGGTTCGTTCCGAATCAAAAATAATAGATATGTCTTGTGCCATTCTTGACAACCTTTTCTGAAGTCTCATTAGCTCCCAGAACATGTGCACAACTCCTACCTCTACGAAATTTACACAGCTGTAATTCCACCGAAATAACCGTTCAATAGCTGTAGTAGAATGAGAGCTATTTTTGTCACTTCTCTCACAAAAATTAATTGAAATAGATACTTCAGAGAGGTAGCAGCAGCCAGTCCCCCTTTCTGACAAGCTTAGAAGCACGGGAGACATTGCTTAGGGTCATCCTACTCTGTATTTTGGTGCACAGACTTAGTGAATGGCATGCATGTTATGCTTACTAAGCTACTTTGGATAAACATGGAAAAAATCTCGTGGTGTAATTGTCACAGACCAAAATGGTTTCATGTGCTATGTGATTTGAAGGGAGATTCCTTTGCTGTGTGTCATTTACCTTTTATACATTGCTGCTGCTCAGTATTTCATAACCATTCATTCTTTGGATGCCCATACTGACATTGTTATATACATACAGGCATAAAAAAATGGGAACTGTGCATTCTCACTTGACGTCACATTATAGTCCACAAACAGCTTTATTGCTCCTTACCATGTTTGGGAACAAAGGGAAAGGGATGCCAATGACGTACGTCTCACAGTACAACAATTTCCTTTTCACACTTGGAAAACAGAGCTCTTCTCTTTTACATATGGTTTATGTACACATGCATAGCCTTGGGACACCAGGATCTGAGGAAAAAACCCTCTCATGTTTCATATGTAAATCAGTGACAGCTGTGGTCATGTGCTAAATGATAAATAAGGTGGCGAGGTGGAGTCAGCAAAAAACTTTCATGCTTTAATTTTTAACATCACTTCTCAAGCCATGATCCTGCAAGTCATAAGGATTTTTGAGTAGGTTAGGCCCTGTCATGAATTAACTGTTGGCATGACTGATACAACAGCAAACAGCATTCTAGATAGTGAACTTCTTTGGGAAAAGATCTGCTTGTGTGTCTCTGGCAAACAGCACAAGACCACCTAGCTGATGCCCGCCTTTCCTGGCACACCTGGAGTACACTCACTATGCCTCAGTCACCATGAATTCCTTGGATCCATTGACACCATGGGGAGAGAATTATGATATTTAGGATACAACAGGAATTGAAGGTAATGTGAGATCTGTTTCTCCCTCCCATCCCCTGTGGCACTCTGAAACCAGCCTGCGATGCCTCTGAGTCTCCATTTCTGCCTTCACAGTGATAATTTCCCCATCCTGGGAAGTCTGAGAGCCTGTAAATGTGTTTAATGTGAACTGAGGTCTTTGGTTGCAATTTTCAAAGCTGATGTAGCTATTTTGTAAAGAAGGTTGTGACAGTATGGAGAATAAAGATAAGGCTTCCTGTAGCTGAGGTTTTTACACTCTCCATTTAATTCACTGGTTTTTTGCTGAATTACAGGATTCCAACATTAGCGAGTACTAACAATGACAGCTGAAAGTAACACTGTTGGGCATCCACCTCATCTCATCATTACTTTGGGGTAATTCTAGCCCAAGTAACCCAGGTAAGAAAAAAGGATATTGTATTGGATTAAAACAGTCACATCCTTTCCTGTAGTAATCCCAGCCCATACTTACTTCAGAGTAAGGAATCATGAACGCTGATATCAAAGAGGCACCTTTTGCTGCTCCTTTCACAAGCCTCTCAGTTTGACCAAACCTCTGACAATCGCTTTTCAGTCATTCAGTCAAGAATGGGCAGGCTTGGATTAAACTTGTGTGCTGTGACAGAGACCTGGGTGGGAACACAGTGGGAGCAGCGCTGTGACAAGTCATTGGGGGTACCTGGAGCACCATGGAGCTGGGAAGCAAGGGAGCCTAGGATGAGGACTAGAAGAAGGAGCTCCTGGCAGCTGGAATGTGGCAATGGTGGGGACTAAAACCTGAAGCTGAAAGGAGACTGAGAAACAGGGATGAAGACAAGGACATATAAGGCTAAAAGGGGGAGAAATCGGGAGGGTAAGAAGGAAAAGCTAGAGTAACTAGGAGTTGAACACTTCAGAGCTGTGTTAAGAGCTGACTCTGTGCCTAGACGGGTTCCTCCCAGAATCTGGAATAGAACCCAACATTTCTGACTTGCAGTATTTTTCTATTTTTCCTACTGAGATCTACTAAAAAAACGGCGGATGCCTTTTCTCCTTGCAGCCTGCACAGGGATGATACACTTCTGCACGGTGAGAGCTGTCCGTGAACCTCTGCTTCAATCTGTGGATCTGGAATTCCTTCCAATGAAACAAAGGGAACTAAATCTAGTAGCATGTGAAAGGAAATCAACTTTCCTTCCCTAAAAAGCTAAGAAATTCTTCGATATGCATGTGTTTGTGTATATATATACACACACACATAAAGTAGTGTGAAGGGAACTTGTAATCTCACTGCGTTCAGAAAGCAGGAAGTACAAGAATACAACAATTGGAGCTCAACCATTGCTCATCTGCTCTGAGCACTTCCATTTTTATCCAGTCTATTTCTTACACCTCGTGCAGAGGTTCCTCCAAGTCATCTGGTGCGCCACGGTTACTTCAGCCTTTTATCCTTAGGAAGTGTTTGGGTAGTGGTAGTCCCTAAGTCGGAGACCCAGTCTCTTCACGGACAGCTTCACAATCCAAAGAATCTGGACTGTAATTCCATAGCTGGAACTTTTCACTGCAGTGCTCAAATAGAATTCAACCAACCCCCAGCTTATCTCGCTGCTCTTCCTACTCTTCCTCCTTTTATTTTTTCTTTGCTTCTTGGGCTTTTATTTCTTTTCTTTTTTTCACACTTTTTCAACAAAAAATGAAAGCATTCTATATTTCTTCATCACTCTTTTCCTTTCCACCTCTTCTGTTTCTGTGCTTCTTTTCCACAATTAGCTGGGTTTTTTTTTCCTTCTTCACTTTTATTTCCCTCTCCTGTCACAAGGAATGAAGCTTGAGCCTGGATCTTGTATTACCTTAATAATTATCTGAACCTGTATTACGTCTTCAGACCACCGCTATAGTCACAAGAGTTAAAACATGGTGAGTTTTTTAAAATTTTTTTTTTCAATAAAAACTGATCCTAGGCAGCCTTCCAATTATGATATCAGTCTTGTAACGTTTGCCTGAATTTGCTGACATCCTGAAAGAATGATCTCAAGAGGTGTATTCTCCTGGCTGAAAGGGCCAGCAATGACACATCACAGTCAGTCATTAGCCTGCCCACAGCTGATTATTTCGGAGGTTGGAATGGTGCACGTGGAGAGAATGGAGCCCCCCGAGAGGCAAGATCTGGAAACAGCTGGAATAAAGATGTGCAGCAAGGATGAGGGGTTAGGAAAAGAAAATCCAAGGAGACAAAGGAGGAGCTTAAGAGCCCAGAGGCAGAAGCAGCAGTAGCCTAGAGCAGAGATTTTCTTAGTATGATGGAGAACAGGAAAATAAGAACTGATTAACTTTTAGTTATAACGTAATTTTAATCTATGAAAAAGCCTCCTGGTGGTATCACCATGAGAGCCAGTGATAACTGGGGAGATTATAATGAAACACCATAGCCTGCTTTCTTTTCTGCTCAGCTCTGCTCTATCATCTTCCTTATCCATCCCTATTTTCCCTGCCCAGACCTGTCCAGCTCCTGCAGGAGTTAACAGGAGCTTTGCCATCAACTCCAGGAGGAGCACAGTTGTGAATTATTGTAAATTGAGGCCAGCCTTGGCAACAGGCTCACAGAAGGGCCAGCTCCACATCAGGAAGCAGGGGATGTTTCACTGACAGTGTTAATGCACTGTGGAGCAATAAAACTACAGGTTTCTGGCATCTTAGGGAGCAACATGACAAAAAATTGCAGAATCCACAACATTATCCTACCCACAGTTTTCTACTGACCCTAATTACAGTTCTGTTGCTAAAGCTATATAATTTGATTTTCAACAGCACACCAAAAAGGCAGGAGCTCAGCAGTTCCCAGAGCGACTGCACAGTTTGCTGGACAAATGTGTTTTGCTTCTGGTCAGGACTTAGGTGAATAATTAATTAAGAAATTAGATGTCCAAACATGTCTCCAGTTGGTCTACAGAACAAGAACAGTTAGTTAGGGCGGGCATGCCTGTATGCCACACCAAATGTTTAAAGTTGATGGTAGCTCTTTTCTCTAATGGCAGGTGGTAGATCCAGTGGAGGCCACAGTGTTCTCGTACTTTCATTCCAAGTGTAATCTTCGTATCTTCAGAGATAACCAAAGGCCTAAGCACCACTGGTGTGGTGGCACTTGGCCCTTGTGCATATGACAACAAAAATATCTGCTAGAAAAGGAAGATGTCATTTTACTCACCTTGTGTATTCTTGTTTGGACCTTAAAGCATTTTGCCTTTCTCTTATTTCCACACATACGTATTTTTGTTTATTTTGCCACTTAAGTCCCTACATTTTTTTTGGTCTAATTGCTGTTGACATACAATTGTTGTACACCACGAGCTGACTCTGCCAGATGAGCATTGCTGTGGTAGAATCATGAGCTGCCACCCTCAGCTAACCTGTCCTTCTGAAGGAGGTTTCTGCCTCACGCAGCAGGAAGTCTTTGCTTCCACCCCTGCAGAGACATCAGTGCAAACCCAGTCAAAAATCCAGTCAAAAATCCAGCTGAGGCGAATGTAAGCAGACAACTGGGCTTTCCATGAGGAAACAGAGGTGTGATACACTCTTTACACCCAAGGCTGCCTGGGTGGCAATAACCTCCAGCAAAGCAGCAGGTGGGAAGCCAAGGCAGCCACTCCTGCAGCTGCTGCAGCAAAATTCACCAAAGCTCATCTCCCAACACGGAGTAACATTCCTGGCATTAGTGGGAATCAGGCTTCCTCTGACTAAAGTGAAAAGTAGCAAGGGACATGATTTTAGATTGTTACTGATTTTGTTTCACTTCCAAAGGCAGCAAGATTAAAATTGAATTCTAATTATCTGCCTTTTTTTTCAAGTCACAGCAGCTAACTAATTCCCATCAGTGCTTTCCCTAAGATCAGAAGCAAAGTTGCCACTCTAACATATTTTTTCAATTCCAAGCCAGTCATATAAGTACAGTGACTAACATGAATCAGTTCCATGGTGCTCTCATTCTGTGTTTAATAATAAAATAAACCCAAAAATTACTAATGAAATCCCAAATCCTGCAGGGTGTTGAAAATTGCAGACTTCTGTCTGAGCTTGCACTCTGACCCCAGCTTATGTTTGTCTGCTAAAGCACAGTAAGCACCCATGATATTATAGAGCAAATAAAACACACAGTTAAGCCAATACATTCAGGCAGATAAAACTAATGAAAGGTTTAGCTCTTCTCAAAAATAATGTGCTTGCTAGAAGACAATCTCTTGAAGCTTGTGGAATGTCTTAACATAATACATTTCCATGCTTAGATTTTCAAAACTGCAAAATACAGACATTTATAGGTACGTGTCTCAAATTTAAAATAATCTTTTTGGAAGGAGCAGACAGTATCTTTTTCTGACACACTGAAGGGGAATAATGTTCATTGTTTATGCATTTTCTCAAGCAGTGGAATTTTACATGGCTAAACTTCACTTCATCAGATGTGTATCAGTTTAAATTAGCTCAAAATCCAACTCAACGTTCATTTTTAGATCACAGTCTTCAGAGGAACTGATTTATCAGGGTGCCTAAATCCAGATGCACTACAAATAAGTCAGGAAAAACAAACAAGCCTCTTGGCATAAAACAAATGAGCCAGGGGGAAAAAGAAATGTGAAAAAAGGAACAGCTTAGGGAAAGTAAGAAAAAACCTGCCAGTGGGAAGAAGGCACAGTTTCAGTTTCCAGACACTAGCTCACTTGGATTTCCTCATGTTCCACCTTCCCTCCAGCCCTTCCTTTTTTATTTTTATTCTTTTTCCTTTTTTTACCATTGCCTTCTGGACCACCTTCCCTGTTTGCATCCATCAGCTCTCCAGTTTTGCATTTGCATTCCTTTTTAAACCACGTCTCTTTAACAAACCTTATAAACCATTTAGAGCGCCTGAATGAGAACAGTTTGGAAGGACCAAAAAGCTTTGGGCATGGTCTGAGCAATGGCAGCTGCCCGGGGATGCTGTGAGCTCCCAACAAATACAAAAACAATCACCCCAAGAATAGGATCTCAAAATGAAAGGTAGTTAATAGCAGACCCTTCCCATCCTTCTGTCAGGTATATTGGTTTGCTGATTCTGGAGCTGTGAAGACTTTGTAGAGGAGGAAAATTTGTAAAAGACGAAAAAGTGAAGGAAAACTGAAATGTTTGTATAATATCAGCCCTGTCAAGAAACAGTGGCCAGGTATTAGAATAACTACCCTTTAGGAAATTGGGGATTAAAGGTAAAATACTTCTGGGCTGAGACCAGGTCTCCTTAGCTGGGGAGCAGCCCAACAGAGAGAAATCCTTCTTCCTGCACAAACTTTCTGTTAATGGTGGCTAATTAACCTGGTGCTTGGTTAAAAAATTAACATATTTATTGGGTCTGACTCAGTTCTTATTCATCACTATTTAAGAACACAACGGTGTCTCATTTCCATCCCCGTTCATGTATTCTGGCTTGTGTAGGGAGGTAAATGAACTCAGAGAAGTTAGATCTCTTAGATCATGCAGAAGAAACAGTTTTATCAGGTAGCCCTGAGTGTAAGATAGCCAGTGCCACATATATTACCATTATATGCTGTTCTTCATTTTGCTTCTTTTGTTTCCTATCAGACTCCCTAGAGGCTTTAGTTTGTATTCATTCACTCTCTCAAACGTCTTCCCAGATGCTCAAATCCCACTTCTGTTATTGCAGTTTCTTTTAAATTTGTCTGGATCCCTTGTGCAGAGTCAGGACTTTACTGTTCCTTAGCTCAGCATTCTCCTGGCTGGACTCCAGCTCAGGTAATTATATCCAGGGCTTTCTCAGACTTCTCTCTCTAGCTGCCTTTGGAGAAGTTATTCTTCCTTTTCTTTTCCAAGCTGCTTTATAACGTTGCAGATCCTGGGAACTGACGGGATGTGTATTTTGGAGAGGCTGTGCATTATGCATTAGGGGTGAACCAACACCTTCCGCAGCGGGACTGAAAGTACTGACACAGCTTCCTTTCTTTTTCATTTCGACACTATTTTAAGTGGGCAGTTGTCACACCAAGCACAAGCTGAAGGACAAAAATTTGGTCCAGATGAATCTGATGATGCTATTTGAATGTGGAGACTTCGCCCTCTAATTTCCTACTCTGAATCTAGCCCTGATTTGTTCAATAGCTGTTCAGTGGCTTATGTCACTTGAGGCGGTTGTCACAAGATGCTCACAAAAATAGATTCCTCACTTATTGGGAGAAATATCAATACAGAGGCTAAAGAGAGAACAAGCACTGCTAGAGGTAATGCTGCTACCTCAACCAGGAGGCAAATTACAAAGCAAAAGCAGTAGAATACTTAATTTTGCAATGCCTCTGTTCAATCTGCTTGTTAACCAGCAGTTCTCTCATATTTATCCAGTGCTAGGCCAAAGACAGTTCAGGGTATCCTCTCCAAATAAAAGGATTCATATAGAATTACCAGGAGTCTAAAATGTGTCAGAGAGAAAAAGTATTTTCCTTCCTAACTAAGAAGCATGAACCATAAAGTTAGGCAAATTTCAAAAGGAAAAAGAGATATATAGTAAAAAACAAGAGAAAGAATAGTAATTGATCTACTCACTAGACACTGCTCATTTCCTGCAGGACATGGGCATGAGAACTGGCTGCAAGTACTTATGCAAGCTCATGTAGCTGCTCACTGCAGTGCAGTTCTTCCAAGCCAAAGAAAAGGATCTTCACACATCAAACAAGTAAACTCTGATCAATTCTCACTCCCTCACCTTGGAGGAATTTGAGCTGTTGCTATCAGCAAAAGTTAGCTGTTCCCTAGTCTGGGCAGAACTGCTGCACTCAGAAAAACCTTGGGAAGACAAATGATTCAGGAGAGGTCAGTCTGTGCTCACAAGAAGTGTAAGAAATGCTTTCCTAATCTAAACATGAAGGTTTTACTTTCACCATGGGCCATCTCTCAGGAAAGGATAATCAGAGAGCAGCCTCATCTACTTGGCCTCACTTGGAATGGAGGTTGGACCAAATTACCTCCAGAGGACCCTTCATGCCCATTCTGCACCCACAGGGAAGTCCTTCACATCACAGAAATTCCTACCAAGGAAAAACAATAAAAGAAACATCTATCTGATGCAAAAGTAATATAGACTATATTCAGTATTTTTTTGTTTTCTTTTTCCCCCAAATACACTAGTTTTAAAAGCTGCCAGGTGCAGCTCAGCTTTCATGTTAAAAAACCCCATTTATACCCTGTGAGGCCATGACTGAACTTGGAACACATGCTAAATTAGGTTCTCCAGAGTGGTCACAACCATCACAGCCTTCACATGATGATGTCCAGCCAGGTGAGATGGTTTCTGTACTTGTCCCAGAAGAGAATAGAGGGGAAGGAAAGGAGCAGAGGTCTGTGGAAGTGTACATCTGGAAGTTTAACTTGACCCTGCTGCAGAGTTAAGTTAGCAGAGCCCCTGTGCAGTTCTGATGACAAGACTTGGCCAGTGCAAAAATAGCTGGCACCAGGTTCACCTTCCTCCCCCTCTGCTAAACAGCCCTTTCATGTAAAAAGAAATTGACCCCACTGTACTCAGTAACATTTTTATCCTCCCTCCCCTGCAGTTCAGGGGTACGTGAGCAGTCATAAATCCATATTTAAAGTGCTGTTGGCTGCTTTAGAACTTGGGCAGTAAAGGAAATAAAGTAAGCACATAAGCATGTAGCCCTTGCACTGTTAAACATGGCATCTACTGCTGGGGATAACTAAAAGCATGGTTGACTAAGGAACTAAATAAAACTGTAAGGCTCCACTGTATGATTTATATCACATGGGTTTTTCTGTCATTTTTGTGAGTGGAAACCAGGATTGGGTGTAGCACATGTTGCATAAGACAACAGGAACAAACGTATTTTAGGATTCTTACTGCAATCAAAGCACTGGGGACAACAAAAGAGTGAAAGTATACAAACATATCTGAGCACTGGAATTTTTATGAAGGAGAAATATTCACTCTATAATGGTATCCATGTGGAATGGATGCTGTTGGTTTACACTATACCAGATGATTGATGACGGTGCAACATAAATAGGTAATGAGCAGTGTAACCTGTATTATTTCATGCTTGTTTATTTTCAAGAGGTGATACAAGAATAAAGCAAATTCTACAGCTTCATAAATTTCAGCATCAGTTTCTTTTTTCTGTTTGAAAACTTTAAACATCAAGCAGGTTTTGGGGCCTGCAAGCGGGCAAGTAAAAATTGCTTCCTCATATCCAACTCAGGACTTTCTTATTAGTCATTATGAGTAAAGATGTCTAATGTAAGAATAGCAACAGTTTAATCTTCCACAGAACCCAAATATTTCAAGTACATTGCTAATATTACCAGGTGAAGTTGCATTGAACAGCCACATGCATTTTATCAAAGAGAAGCAAAGGCAGTGCTTCTCTTTATGGAAGTTACGGATCAAATTTTCAAGAGCGCTGCCAGTCATATTCGCTGCAGCGTCTTTACACACAGGGCAAGCTCACCATGGTGTAATCCTCACCTGATTTTAGTCACTTAGTAAAAGAGCCTCAGACTGCTCCTATACATTTCTGCAAATGCAGTGACAATCTCCTGCTCCCAAAATTCATGAGGACAGCTATGTATTTTCCTAAAGAAAATGTTGTCAGAGAAACAAAATGAGTGCTTGGACTACGGCTTTACCAGAAAGCCCTTTTTGGCTGCATGATAGCAAGCGTTTGTAGATGAGTGAAACTGTTTTGAGTCAAACTTAAAAAAGAATGTGGAGATAACCATTAGCAAGCCAGAGGTGCCTGTGAAGATCATAGAGGATATATAGAGGGATATTAAGAGAGTGCTGCGATTCAGCTGGGAAAGATCAAAGAGAGCCAGATAACAGCCAGGGGACATCAGAGTACCATGAAAGTTGCTGAGGATGTAGGAAAAGCCTGTGCAGTGCTGTGGGACATAAGGGAAGCTGAATAAGATATGTATGTCAAGAAACATCCCAGGGTGATACAGAAAACCAGAGGACACATCATCATGGCAAAGTTGTCTGAGAAGGCCTCACAGTGGTGTGAGATGCAAGCCTCAGGATGGTGAGGAAAACCAGAGAAGGCTGAGAATTGCTGGGGACACAAAAAGCAGTCGGCTAACACGAGGAAATGTTATCTGAATGTTGACTGAATGCAATCACGTCAAGAAGAGCTACAACTGCTGGGTAGAGCTAGAAGGATGTTTGAAATATTTTATGGGGAACAACACATGATGCTGGACATAAGGGACCGATAAAGGTAAATGAAGAAGCAACTCGAAATATGCCAAGGAAAAACACGTCATATCATGAAATAAAAAAAAAAAAAATTCATTGCTAGAGAGCACAAGTGAGAATCTGGAAAATGCTTTCAGCAAAAAGCTCCCCAGCCTTAGGAACCTTCTTGGAGCAGCTGTTGAGCCTGAAGAAGGCTATAGCATGTTAGGGAAAGAGAGAGCAACCGTAAGGTGCCAGAAACAGTAAAGCAGATTGTGAGCTGAATGACAAATGTGTAAGCTGCTGGCTGCTATAAGGGGCCGCAGTGTCAGGAAATGTTGGAGCCTGCTGTACTGCTTCTGGAGGCCTCCAGGAAGAACGCAAGTTGAAAGAACACTGTATAGGTCTAATAGCATCAAGAAATGTCAGAGAAGACCACAAATACCTTTAAGCCTGGTCAGCAGAGGGATCCAGACTAAGGCAGTTGAATTATTAGAGTGGCTAGCTAAGCAGCCACATAGAAACCAAGGCAAGGCTGTGATCTCCCAAGGGCCCAAGACACCAGGAAAAAGCTCGAGAAAGAATGCAGATTGCCAGGGGGACTGAAGAATCCTGCATATAAACTAGGGACAATTGAAAGCTGTGAGATCCGTCAGGAAGCCCAGGGTAAGGTCACAGACTGAAACAACTCAGATGTCTGGGTTCACCGTTTGACTAATAGAAGAAAGATGTGACCCAAGATAATCCTGCCTGCTTCTCTTTTGGAGAGCAGAACAGAACCCCTTTCAGTACTGTCTTAAAGCAATGAATGCTTCCTGCTGAACAACCATACAAGGCCATGTATGGAAAATAGCTATCTGTCCTATGTCATTGTATGTGTTTAAACTGGGCCTTGGAAACCACACGAGACCAGGAGAGGAAAATAATCTCTGTGGGACAAAGGAAACTCTTAAAGGACTAAGTTGTGATTAGGTCTGTGTGCTGATGCAGGGAGCCCTTCTGCCCTCCTCAGCACAGTTACAAGCAGGTAAATATCCCCAGTCTTTATCATGAGTTTACAAAATACTGAGAGAGAGAAAAGCAGCGCGGAAAATGTTTTATTCATGCAGTCATCTAACTCCAGAGCACTGGTCCTAAATAGAGCAACATGGCCAATGTATTTATAATTCACGGTGCCAACTGGCTCTGGAGCAATGCCTTGCTGGAGCCTGGGCAGAGCCAGGGCCTCAGCCCCCATCTGGCAACCCAGTTTTGCGGAGGAGACACTCTGTTTGAAACCTGCTCCTTGCTGCACATCTTCCCTAGGGAATGCCAGTCAGCACCAGGACTCCAGCAGCACAGCTCCGCCCTCCCTCTAGCACAGCTCAGCCCCAAGAGAGCCATTCTGCAGCCTGAGTTTGGATGGGGAGGTGCAAGGGGGAAGAAGACAAAGAGTTATTTTTCATGAGATCTGGTGTGGAAGGCTGAAAACAGCCAGGTTTCCAACCTCTTTCCTTTGTTTGCCTTAGGTCTCTCAGTTTCTAAATCAGGCTGTGGTTCAGCTTCCATTAGGGCTTCCTCATCAACATCGCTAACAATGGTTTCCTCACTGAGGGTATCACTAGGATTATACTTACTGCCAGAATCCTCTGGCACAAAATCACTGTCTGAGTCAGAGCAGAGAAATAATTAACCCTCATGATACTTCTCTGAAGAATGAACAGAATACCTAATAAGATTTATGGGACATCAAACTGATCCTGCTCCTAAGGAGAAAAACTTCCGCTCGCTGAAGTTGTCATCGCCACCAAGGAGTGAGGAGGCTCCTGAGCAGACACAGGAGACATCCTCACCTCACCTTAAGGCAGCCTGCATTCCCTTAATTGAGTTAGTTACCTTACATGTCCAAACAGCAAACCACTTGTTTACCGCTCTGGCCCTGGATTAGATCATGGTTTCATTGCCTAAAAAAACTGATATATCAGAGTCAACAGATTCTCAGCTTCTGTGAAACTGGCCAGGCTGGAGACAAGCAGGGCAAGACTGTCCTACCTGAAATTACCAGCATTTGATTTGAAAATGGCCTTCAAATACTCCTGATCATATTCTTGTTACGTAAGACCAGATTTATCATTCAACCTACAACTCCAGAACTGAAATAGAACAGTTGGAAAATTTTCCCCACATATGGCGAAGAGTCTTGCCCCACAGAAGAGAAATAAGCACCAAAATATATACAAATTTGTAGGCTTTTGCTGTTTTCAATAGAGACAAGAGTTTTCCCTCTCTCCAAAAAGTAATCAGTCACTTCAGTGGCAGACATTTGCAAGCAAAACTAATTAACTTTCTAGGTCCAGAAGGATCTCCTCCCAAAAGCTGGTAATATGTCTCAGTGGGGTAGGAGAAGGACAGTACAGTTCTAGCTGGCTGGGAAGGATCTCTGGAGAAGGACATATGATACAGATTTCTGTCTGCAAAAAAACAGAAGTCTGCTAAGATCTGGAAGCCTCAAAATCCTTTCACTTCTGCTGGGAATTTAGTTCAAAGCAGCTGCATGTAAATGTTGCATAGCAAATGCTACACTGGCAAATCTTGCTCATGATTCTTGTTTTTAAATCAACAGGAATAAGCTATATAGAAGAGGAACTAGCTTTAGGGCAGCCAGTTTTACCCTGTTTTAAACTAAAAGTGAAAACAACCCTAAGGAAAAAAAGAAAAGATTTGAAATATGTATGAGCAACCGCACTGCCCTGCCTCATCTCTTTGTGCTGCATAAAGGGGACACAGATTGACTGAATCCTTTATACAGAGAGATCTGGCCAGAGACTCATCAGAAAGCATGCAGCTACCATTCCCAGTTCCTGTCCCTCCCAGCCAGGAGTGGGTAAGAGGCAGGGAGACAAAGCAGGAGGATCAGCAGCAGGCTGGGAATCGCCTGAAGGCTTGTCATCTTTCTCCAGGCCCTAAAACAGTGAGAGCAGTGAGTATTTCCTCCTCATTCACATCCCTTGCATAAGTGTTTCTGGTATCTGTGCAACCTCTAAACTTCTGCCTCATCTAAATGAAAGGGGAACGTTGTCAGTAATTCCTGAAGGAGGAAGATCACTTCAACCTTTGACTTACTTACTACTCATTTAAAAAAATGAGATCAGTGGAAGTCGCTAATGGAGAGAGAAAAACACCTCAGCATGAACGCAATGGCTAGAGCACATTTCAAATCTTGTTAGTAGTTATCCCTTCAACATAAAGTGCCATGGCGTGGAATTTATGCAGATATTCTCCCTGCCCCCACTCCTAAACACCACCTGGGTGTCCTTCCACATTTTTAATCAAATCCAATTCTTATGAAAACACTAACCTTAGAGATTTGAGGTAAAAATTCCTCTGCAGACCCAAACCAACAAAAGGGCCAGGAAAATATTTGCAACCTCCATGACAAGGGTCTTAACAGCAGCACTATGTTGGAAGTAAGGAAGCGCTTCCCAGCACTGATCCTGGCTCTTATGTATGCTTTATGTGGGTCTGTGAGCCCAGTACTGCACAAGCTCTGGATCAGACACCTCTTAGAGGAAGCTGCCATACTGCAGACATCCAAGGAATGTGGGTGCTTGCAGTCGTTCCAGGAACTGCCAACACAAATGTTCAGCATCTACTTTGACGCTAATTTGACCATAACTCAGACCTCTACCCTCACCAGCACTTGACCAAGGACAAAGACTTGAATGGGAGAGCTTGAGGTGGTTGCAAGGTCTTCATTCTGCAGTGCATTCTTGGCCACAGCTGCTCGGCACAAAGTTCTTCTCCTGTAACTATGGGAAGGGGTATATGGGGAAACAGCTGCTCCGTGGCAGCTTCCCAAGCTGTGCCAGCCGAGCTGCCCAGCGGGCCCGTGTGCTGGAGTCCTCCTCTGCCTGCAGCCCAGGGGATGGGAGAAGCTGCTGACTCAGATCCACTCCCCCTGCTCAGCCCATCCTACTTCTTGTGGCAATTACCACCTCTTGAGATCTGCCTGCAGAGTAGGCTCGTGTGGACACCCCCTCAGCTACTTCGGTCAACCTGGGCCAGACTTAAATGGATTAAGTAGGAGGTTTTTGCTAGCCCAGTTTGATTGAAGTGGGTTGAGGGGTACTTACACATGCACTTCTGCAAACACATCCTGAGAGGCCATTAATTCCTGGGAAAAAGCAATGACAAGTAGCTGGGACTACCAGCTCTTGTACTGACACAGCCAAATCAAGAGTCCACTCAAATGAGGCTGTGCGGATTCAGGGACAGGAACGAATTTTCTTTGCAAACAGTGAAAGTTACTGTTTCCCACCAGCTGCAGGTTGCTGCTCTCACAGCAGCACAGGCAGAAGGGGAAGCCTGTGACTCTCACTTAAGCAAGAAGTTGGCAGGGTTCACCTGCCAGGAAAGTTCAAGCCTTAGCATTACAGCGGGCTAGGAACTGCTCTGTCTCCCCTTCTGTAGGCTGAACTGAGGAGGAGGCAATTTCCATCTGATCCAGGCTCAGACATGTAGCTTAGAATTAGAAATCAACTTAAGTTAAAAATTCAGAAAGCCCTTCCACCCCAGCTGCAGTAACACAGCTCCAGAGGACTTGGGAAGGTATCACTGTAAGCATCTAATCTCACTTGCCTGTGCTGGTGCTTTGTTCTCCTCAATTACGTCAGCCACGGCAGCATGAACAGCACAGGTAAACCAGCCTTAAGTCATGCCTATCAAATAAAAAGCTTTGCTGCTTAAAGATTAATGTAAGAAATCAATGTGCTTGCAGCGTGTGCCAGCAGATGATCTAAGCCCATCTTAAGCAGGCTCAGAAACTTCATGTAATGGTGATACAAAATCTATGAGCAGTTAATGCTACGAGTGTCTGTCTGCTTCCAGAGTGCTTCAAATGCTGGTTCATGAGCTGGCTACCAGATGTGCTCCTCTTCTCCCTGAAGGCCATCACGAGGACTGCTATTTCATTCTCAAATCTCAACAGCCAGTGTGGTGACTGAGCAGAGAGGCTGCTCTCTAACATATGTCTCCTGCATGACAGCACATTCATTTGAATACCTTGTTGTGCTGAAGGAACTAAAGTGACCACTTAACAGGAAGGGATGAATCTTTCCAGCTGTCAAAACTGAGCAGCTTAACAAGAACACTGTCAGAACAGCATCCAAAAATGAAAGGGCAGTTTCTATTAAGGATAGAACAGGGCCATATGCAGAGATGACTCTCTTGCCAGAGTAATGGCTATTGCTGTCTACATACATATACTCGCTACCAAAGAAAGATATGACCATATTAAATGACATTGTCTTTTCTGATGGTTAAAGCAAACTAGGAAGCAATGCTGCCCTGGGCAAGGTCATTGCTCAAATGTCTGGCAGGTGCAGATCACGGTGTGCCCTGATCAGGGACATGTTTGGAGTGAGCTCCTTTCACAGGAGCAGGGGCACTGGGGAAAAGGAATGAGCACAGTAACAGGTCTCACCCTGCCCTGAAGCTGTGACTCGGCGTGACAGGCACCAGGACAGGGCCCTGGATTCCTGCTGCCCACATACAGCCTTAACTGTCATGAGCTGTCTTTTAACAACAAAGTGTCGCCAATATTTAATCACCCTGTTAGGACAGTATGAGCCTGAGTCACTCTGTAAGATGCTTGTGTGCAAAAGAATAGAAAACTGGCATTGATGTAATTAACTGTGTACGACTCAACCTGGCGAAACCTTCAGCCAAGCTGTGTAAAACATAAAACCCCTAGAAAGGAACCACGTGCTTTGCGCTCCTTCAGGAGCTGTGGAGTGAAACCTGTGGCTCAGTCTGGCGTGTTATAACCCATCCAGGAGCACAAACTGCTTCTCACTGCAGACTCGGTTCTCATGGGCACTGAGACTCAGAAGCCAGTGAGATGTCAAGACCTCGGATTTCAGTGCATTCAAGATTTATCTGCATCCCTATGCACATAAATGCCCTTTCAAAGGGAAAAATAGCCCCGTGTGATTGAAGTCTGCATCAGTACAAATCCCAGGCCAGTTTAGACCATACACACACAAGAATGGAATGTATAATCACAATGCCTGGGATTCTCCTCAACTTTACTAAGAGCTGGGTTGAAGCTATTTTGAAAGAAGCAACTATATCTCCTTTAAGCACTAAGCATTTCTGGCAGTAATAATTGCCTTGTAACTAACTCCTCATTAGCACTCTCTCCCTGAATTACTGCACTGACTTTATGTTGCTCCCGGTCCAAGAACAGGATTATCATCCCGGCACCAAAGTCTGCTCTTAATTATACTGTTACAGATACAAAAAAAAAAAAAATTCCAATGAAATAAATGGAATGACTCTGGATTTAGAGCAGCATAACTGAGATCAGTTTGTCCCATTGTTTCCCATCTAACCCACAATTTAGCATGATAAAGCACAGTGTTCTACACAAAGCTTCTTTTAGCTGGGAAGACCAGCTTGTTTTACCCACCAGTAGTATGTCACGGTGGTAGATAACTATTTTAATGAATTTAATACTCTTATCTGAATTCCCTATCCAGGAAGAAAATAGTTTTGCAAAAAAAGAATATGGCACCTGCTTTAGATAGAATAAAAGCATTAATGTGAAGAACAGGAAACCAAATGTCTGACCCTGAGTGATGCTGAGCAGCTGCAACTTCCACAAACGTCGTAGGAGTTGTAAGATCTCCGTGGATGATATTTTAAGACCCAATGCAATGTTTTCTCTACTATTTTATTTCAGTTTGTCATTAATGCAAAGGAAGACGCTAGGTAAAACACCTGAGGAAATCACCATGTGCAATCCAGATGCCTGAACACAACTTTACGAAGCAGAACTTGCAGTGGCAATGCATGTAGAAGCTTGATCAAAGAGAGATCATTAATCATGTACATACAGGTTGGATGAGGGGAAAAGGCCTGAGGAAAAACCACATGAAAAGTCTTCATCACACAAGTACTTACATTATTGCTTCATAGCTTTTTACGGCCTTAAATCCAAGCAAAAAAAGACGTTATCTAAGGTGGTCTAGGGAATACAGCAAGAATATACAAAGACAGACTGAGGAAAGGGTAAATGAGGTTTTATAGCATTCCAGATTTCACTTGCAAGTGATGGAATGGCCGTTAAGACCGTTGGAATGATTTCTCGCATGGCAGAAAGCAGGAACTCAAGAAAAGAAAGCAAGATAAGTATGTATGTTTTAGCAGAATTCTTACTAACTACCAAATTGTTGTTGGCTGACTACCAAACACTCCACACAGTGATAAACAAGTGTTCATTTTATTTCGCTAAACAAAAAGCCCATTGAAGGATTTCTACTATTACTGCACTCACTGGAACTCACTTGAAAAATACAGTTTTGGACATACATCAAATACAACTTACAGCTGAATAGCTGCACTGGTCTGACTTACTTTCAAACATGTCAAGAAAATGTTCTGTTCTCCAGGCACAAGGAGAACAACAGAGCGAAGCAGTGCACTAACTACAGCTATCAGACATTCCCTGGGGCTCAGAAATAGCTCCTCTTCTTAATTGTGGAGATTTCAGCAACTGGCCCTGCTTTCAGGGGAACTGGGGGTGGGGGTGGTTTCACATCCAGCCCCTCACTTTTGGTGGCAATCCAGCAAAAACAGTAAGAATTCCCATATTCTGTCTTGCCACCAAAAAAGGTGCATTTTCAACAGCTGTGTCAGCACAACAGTACATAAAGCCACACAGTAAACTAGAAAACCAAACTCATCTCAGTAAAAAAAAGAGTGTTACTAAAAACGGTGCTGCTTTTAAGCCCAGCGTCGGTTTGATCCCCAGTGTGGAGTTACAAACAGCTGTGGCAGCATAACGTGGGGCCAGAGGTGGTGGTGGCAGTGGCAGGGATGACAAAATCCTTAAGATCTGCAGCCAGGAACATGCTATGTAGAGCTGTGTATCAGGCTGTATAGAACTGTCATTGTGACACATCCCATTTCCCTCGGAGGCCAGTTACGAAATTCCTCTCTCTGTTCTTTGCCCTGGCTGCTGCAGTTTGTCACCTCCAGAATTGTGCACACAGAACAGTTTTAGAAGCTGCATCCTAAGACGGATCATGGAAATCATCTAGGTTATGGGGAAAAAAATACCACCATGGGTTTGTTTTCTAATCTTGCTTTGCATTAGCTCAACTGCAGGGCTAACAACTGGGCACTGGCAAGCTCCTAAACCACTTCTGTGTCAAAAAACACATAAAAGATCCTGAACATTTGAGTCAAAACTAAAATCCTCTGTAAAGCAACCCTAAAGTGCTTATGACTGGACAGCTCAAAACTGGGGCTCTTTCAGAAGGTGCACCCATGTCCCACTTGAAAACTTGGATCCAAATTTGGTGAACAATGGTTCTGTAAAATGTTACGTGTGTTAAAGGGTTTGTGCTCCCCACACCTTTCCTTCCCATGTGTTTACATCCCCTACATGCCTCTACAACACTATCAAATGCAATTCCTACTCTGCTGTTACAAATAGCTACCCAAACCCAGGGAGAGTAGAGAACCACTCCATCCAGGTTAGGTTCTGTGTTCAGGATGGTTGCTTTAGGCTCTGTTCATACATCTATCATCATCTGTTGATTCTCAGCATCTCTGAAGGACAACTCTTACAGTTCTGAAGCTGGGTTCTCTGACACATCAGCGCCTAAATCCTGTGAGCAGTTCTGGAAAGAATGAAAAAAAAAAAATTCTTAAATCTTTCCACCCTCCATAGCCCCCACTCATTGGTGCAAAGCCCTTTAACAGAATTGTTTAGACCACATAACACCCACAAGTCGCAATTTATGAAGTTTGTCAGCCTAATCACTGCAGACTTTTTCAGAGTAAATCCCCACAGTAACAATTACTTTCTGCTTTACTGACTCAGGGAATTTCATTCTAGTTTTTCTCCCCTTACCTCCCATCCACCCTTTTATTTCTATTCCACATTTCTTCATTCTCTCTTGCACGTATTGTGCCTTTTGTGGCCAAAAAAAGCCTGCAGCTATAGTATTTCCCCATGTTGCTAGTGGAGACTGCAACAGCCTGCATAATTTGTCTCCTCAAATGCAGATCTACCCGAAACCTTCGAGTTTATTTGTTTGGCCATGCTGTTGAGCTCACAGTTGTTCAGAAAACTTGGAGCTATGAATCATTATCAGGAGCTTTTGGGTTTTCAGTGAATCCCTGTGAAATAGAGAATAGAGACTGCAAGTTTTACGTGCTTAGTGTCACTGCAGCAGTTGCACAAGCCGTGTGACACGAGCAGAGCTTAGCTCTGTGTCTGGCTACAAGCTTTGTGCTACAAAGGCACAAAAATCATTGCAGGAAATGGGATTTTAAAACATAACGGGAGAAATCTTGCATTTTCTTTTTCCTCCCTCATTTCATTTTTGAAGGGAATTTTAAAGTCAGCTGTATGTAAAAGCTTTACACACAGACACACACGACTGAAAAGCCGAGCTCCCCAACATACTTCGTAATTTCATTCTATAGCTTTAGTTTAGGAGTGCCTCAGCACCCCTCAGCAAGGTGGACCAGGGAAGCCAGCGAGGGGCTCCCTCATACCCTTTTTGTTCCACACGAAGCCAACCTCCAGCTTAACGCAGGCCCTTCCAGCCTGGGAAAACCTGGGAATTGCTTCAGCTGGGAGGGCCGGCCGAGCCAACAGAACACCTCAGGTGCACGGCCGGGGCCCTGCCCTCACCTCCCGCCGGACCCCCAGGCTCCTCGCTGGCCCACCCGCGTCCCCAGCGCCCCGTGTGGCGTCAGGGCGGGGGGCTGGCGCGGAGACAGCCCGTACCTTGCCTGGCAGAGCCCCGTAGGTGCCAGCCACGGGCGGGTGGTCGCTCCGCCGGCGGCGGGGCTCGAACCCGCGACTCACGACCCTCCAGCCC